>JAWNLH010000885.1:0-207500 GCA_035042485.1 Drosophila cyrtoloma | reverse complement strand
CTAATAATAATAATAATAATAATAATAGTAATAGTAATAAAATGGATAAATAAATGAGAAGACATTTTGTGTTAATTGTTTCTTAAAATTTGTTTGGTTTTATTGTTCAAATCAAATACCATTATCAAATACACAATGAATCTCTAAGGGAGCAAATTTGTCGATTTTCGATTTTCGATAGAGCAATAACATTTCTAGTATACATCGATAGATTTAGTAATCTTAAACCGAGGGGATCGGGGGAGCAGTAAATACACGGGGCGGAAACAAATGAGATATGTTTTTTTTTGTTTTAATTTTATGTGTTTAGTTTTTTTGTTCTGCGTTTTTTTTTTTTTGATTTTTTTATTTTTTTTGTGTGTTTTGTATATATGTATAAAGTAGTACTAATATATATACCTAGTATACAATATAAAGTTAGTTACAAATACAAATAGTTATTGGCTATGAAAAAAAATTGTTGCGCTTAAAATTACATAATATATTATTAATATAATTTGCATTTTAATAATATTTATAAATATCAATACTTCGTTGCATGCCGCACAGTGGCCCGAAAGAGTTTAGCATCGACTGGATAAAGCACACTCACACACACACACACACGCACACACGACACACACACACACACACACACACACACACACACACACACACACACACACACTCACACACATGCATAAACATACTTTCCCACTTGAAGTTTCATTGAGGAACGGATTGAATACTATACACTTTGATGTCGCAATATCTTAGATTAGGAAAAAAAATGATTTTATATATATTTATGTATATATATATTTGCTATATACTATATATGTATGTTTGTGTTGAGAAAAAAAAAAAAAACGGTTTTTATATATGTATATAACACAAGTACGAGTTGAAAAGCTAAGTTTCTGAACTGTCAGCCAGCATTGTATATTATTCATATGATAAAATCCCTATCCAGATCCATCTAGAAACGAGATCCTTTTTACACATTCGATTTTGATTTCAATTACAAAAAAGGGGGGGGAAACATCTAATTTATACAAGAGACATTTGAGAGATTTTCTAATTGCCAAACTGTTTGCGCGCGGATCCGGCTGGATGTGCCCGGTGTGGCGTCCAATTGGGGGCAGACTCTTAGACTGAGATGGCGGCGTTGGTGGGCGGCATGTCGCTGTACTGCGCCGACTGCGGCGTCGTTGGCGCCGCTTGTGGCGCCTTCAAGTTGCCAATGCCGCTGATTCCGCTGCTGATGCTGCTGTTGCTGCTGCTGCTGCTGCTGCCGAGCAGCATGGTGCGGTAGACCTCGGATAGCAGATTCCACGGCGCAGCGACGGCAGCGCCCGACGGCGACTGGGCGGCGCTGCTTGTGGCTGCCGCCGCAGCCGCAGCGGCCGCAAGCATTTGTGTCTGCAGCAAACGGAAATGATGCTGCTCCTCCAGATCCATGCCAAAGAGCAGCCCGGGCGGCGATGGCGCCAGCACATTAACCGAACTGGAGCCGCCGCAGCCGGCGCTAATCATGTGGTTAGAGTTCGGGCTCATTGCGGTCGCTGGCGAGGAGGAGGAGGCGACTGGGGGCGAGCAGCAGCTGGTCGGCAGGTGTTTTCGGTTGTTCTGCGGCGTCGACAAGTCGTGCGCGTGCTCCGCGTGATCGCTGTGCCCCATCGGCTCGCCACGACTATCGCCATCGCCATCGGCATCGGCATCGGCATAGCCATCGGCATCGGCATCCAGCTCCAGTTGCAGTTCCATTTTGATTGCGGCTGCCGCCGAGTGCTGGGATTTGGTGGAGTTGCAGCTGTTGTGGCGCCGCCGCTTGCCGAGCAGCCGATCCATGGAGAAGCCGCTGCCGGCGCAGGAGTTGGCGAACGCTTCATGCGATACTCGACTAGCTCCAGTTTTGACTCGGCTGCTGCTGCTGCTACTGCTTGTTCTACTCGGCCCGGTTCCCGTTCCGGTTCCGGTTCCGACTCCGGTTCGCGACGCTTGTGCAGACTGAAGTCGAGGGGCTGCTCGGCGCTGGGCATCTCCTCGTCGTAGCTGGTGTGACTCATGCTATTGCTGGCCAGGCTCAGGCTGCAATGCAGTTCCGCATCGACATCCGCATCGGCATCCGCCTCCGCATCGCTGTGACAGTCCTGACTAGCTGGGCTGGAGCTATTCGCGTGCATGTCCACATACACATAGACACCATCATCATCGGCATCCGCATCCACATCTGCATCGCCATCTGCATCCACATCCGCATCCGCAAAGATGCGCTCGTGGTGCGCCCGGCCAGCGAGCAGGCCAAGGTTATGCAAACCAGACTGGCCGGCGAACATGACGTGAGCTGCAGCCGCCGCCGGTCCATAATGATGCGGATGGTGCGGATGGTGCGGATGATGCGGATGGTGCGGATGGTGTGGATGCGACGGCGGCAACAGGCCCGGAAACGCAGCGGCGGCTGCAGCAGCAGCCGGAAACACGGGAAACTGCTGAGCGGTGCGTCCGTCATGCGGCGATATCTTGCGGCGAATGTGCGGCGAGTGCAGCGGGATTGGGATTGGCGCTGTGGCGATTGCGCGAACGCCGCGAGCTGAACACCATGTTGCAGCCGTCGACGGTGCCTGGCATCTCGCGCAGATGCACCGCCGAAAAGTGGATCTTGAGCGCCCCCTTGTCGCAGAAGGTCTTGAAGCAGATCGAGCACTGGACGCGCTTCTTGCCCGTCGCCGGATTGATGAATTGCCCGGCCAAATTGATCGGCGGCGAACCCCAGCGCTTTGGCTTCGAGTTTGAGTGCGAATTTGTGTTCACTTTGTTCACGCCACCACTTCCAGCTCCACTTCCACATCCACTTCCGGTTCCAGTTCCAGTTCCCGTTCCATTTGTTGCACCAGTTCCACCTGCGTCCGGTGAACTGGCTGGCGACTTGGCGCCGATATGCGAATGGGCATGGACATGGGCATGTGGATGGGGATGGGCATGTGGATGGGCATGTGGATGGGCATGTGGATGGGCATGGGCATGGGGATGGACATGCGGGTGTCCCAGCAGAAAAGCGGGCGGCATAAACGTGTTCATAATGTGCTCCATTGTGGCGGTGGCCTCGGCTCGAGTGCTGCAATTATAAATGGAGAGAACAGTTGTCAACTCTGTTGGAGATCAAGCGCATTGCTAGCAGATAAGTGACTAGAATCCACACACACACTCGAAAGCAAGTTGTGCTTGTTTCCAGAAACAAAACGTTTCTCTTCAAATTAGAAATGCTCAGCAATTCTACAAATATTATGTTATTTGCTTTTGGTTTTTTTTAGAAATATTTTGGATTATTAAGAAACACATTTCTGAAAAATGCAAGTGCAAACTTATTTAAATTATTCTATTTAAATTAAATTAAATGAATTTATAAACCATCTAAAATCTTAAAATCCTCGTTTTTATTACAAAATAAATGCAACAAAGGAGTTAATTTTGGAGTTGCTTTGCAAATAAGGCAAATAAGTTGACAGTTGAACTAGTTTACAGACTGCGGATATATACAAAGTAAACCTATATCCAGCAATATCAATATATATACAAATATTAAGTGTTCGATTTGATGAACCAGCTAACAATCGAGCCGATTACTCGACATCTGCGAGTGCATCTTTTTGATCCAATCTTTAGATACATTTACTGATACAAATACGCAATTTGGGGATTGGTGGCACAAACATTAGCCAGATGCAACGCCATCAACGAGACCAACAAACCATATTCAAATTCAGCATTTATTCCTGCCGTCGGCAGTGCAAACACTTTCTCCACTCGCTGCAACATCGATGCAGCACTGTTCTATGCAAAGCAAAAACAAAAACAAAAACAAAAACAGAACCAAAAACAAAGCAAAAACACAAAGCAAAAACACAAAAACAACAACAACAACAAGACAAGTGTCGTGCTGATTTGCCTCAATTGGCCCTCCAAAAACTATTCGCATCAATCGTCAGTGGTGTCAACTGGCAACTGGCAACTGGCAACTGGCAGCTGTCAAGGATGTCAATCAAGTCTGTCTATCGGGGAGCCGGAAAAGGGGATTGCGGATTGCGGACTGGGAGACTTGAATGGCTTGCAGGTCAAGGCAAAATTCTAATCACAAACCAATAAAGTCTCTCAGTGTGTGCTGGGTAAATTGTTGGAGGGTGGCAAAAGTTGCTCAAGTTTTTGCGACTTTTGCGTTATCATCGCTGAACATTTGTCCCCCAGTCTCCGTCTCTCTCTCGCTCTCCCTCTCTCTCTCTCTCTCGCTCTCTCTCTCTGTCTCTGGCACCACCCGGACCAGTTCAGATGACAGCAGCAAGCATTCCAATTACAGATTTCAAATCAAATCCGCTGCGCAAATGTGCTGCGACGAACGCACAGTGGTTCAAAATGTGTGTCCGATCTGAATATGAAATGCATTATGAAAACATAGCGAATGCAGTTCGCCAGAGATCAACTTTGATCAGTTATTATTTGATTCAATATCTGCGACAGTCCAACTGGCTAACCTGGTATTAATGCTTGCAATGATCTGGAAACGGATCGAAAGCAGTTGATTGCATTACTTAAGCAACAGCTTCAAAGTTGAAAACTAAATCAGAATATTCATTTCTGGATATATCCCCATTAGCACCACCTGCACCACTGTATGCTGCTCGAATGGACTGGCTAATGAGTGGCGGCTTGGAGAGCGGGCAGGCAGAGAGGCGGGCAACTACTCGCTGGGTATCTGCTATGACACACTAGACTCGATGGATTAGACCAGTCCAAAAGCTGTCTTTTCAAGAATACGAACAACAAAAGAGCAACAAAAAATGTATGTGTCCCACTAGAAACCACCGTCCGTCGTCTGTCGTCCGTCGTCTGTCGTCCGTCGTCTGTCGTCCGTCGTCTGTCGCCTTTAGAACATTTATACCCATTTGTGGCCAAAATCTTTCAGCTTTTGGCTGTTCGGGGCCCCATTAAAACCGCAAAGATGATGACGACAATCGACGATGGCAACATGCGGTGATCGGCAGCTAGTCCAAGTGGCTTTTTATTGTTGTTGCCGTGTTTTTTTTACCGCCTGCCCCGCTTGCCCCGCCTGCCGCTTGCTACTGTAATTGTGACTGACGAGCGACGCAAAATTGATGGACAAATTTGTTGCGGCGACGAGGTGCCACGAAGCGGGCGGGGACACCCGAGATGGGGACAATTGTAGCGGTCTCCCCATGTTCACCCGCCCCCCTTGCTTACCCCTCTCTCTCTCCCTCTCTCTCTCTCTCTCTGTCTCTGGCTTAATCTCTCTCGCTATCATTTGGAAATAATCTTAAGTGTGCAACAAACACATGCGCAAATGACAGCAAAATAAGTATGCACACACACACACACACACACACACACACACAGAGAGAGGGACAAACACTTGCATACACTCAGAAAAAAGCACAACTTCAAACTACAAAGAATATAACAAAAAACTGTGTCTAAAAATGGCAAAGGCCAATCGCAAAAGTTTGTGGCTTTCTTTGTATTTCTTAGAATGAGTTTAAAAAAATTAAGAAATGCATTATGAAAATCCTTTTGGAAATTCAGAAAGATATCGTGAAAATTACTCGCTCGATTTTATATGCGAGTTAAGCTGTTATCTGTGATCTGTTATCTGTTATCTGTGATCTGCGATCTGTTATCTGCTCAGTGGGAAGCCATTCGACTTCCGAGCCAGGGAATAAATTCGATGAGTTTATAAGCCGTCTAAAATGTGTTAATAAACAATAGACAACAACAAGAAAGCTAATTTTAATGGAAAAAACAGCCTGAAAACTGGCAATATTTTTGCATAATTTTCCCAAAATTGTATTCTGAAATTGAGCAAAGGAAAACCCTGAGAAATTGCACTTGCTCAATAATTGGCGCCAAAAGTGTATCGAATTTAATCTGAGTGTATATTTTCCATATACACATACCTGAAAGAATGCATGAAAGTAGCATGAAAAGCCACCTTATATATATATATATATATATATATATATATATAAATAGCACAAATTGTAAATGAATATTTGATTTGGAGAGAGGCAGCCCTAAGAGCAGGAGCAGGAGCGCATTTGGTCAGTAAGATCAGACAGAGCTTGGACTGTTTACTGCTATGCTGGTAAGCAGATAACTGGCAACTAAGCTGGCTGGTGCACAGTGGGGCAAAACAAAGAATAGAAAGCTGATTTATAGCGATTTGCGCTGCCTGCTTAAGATTAGTTCAAAACTCTTTTTATGGCATGGGCTCATTAGAAATGATTGTAACTATAACAACAACAACAACATCAACAAATATGTAATGCAACTGTGTGTGTGTGTGTGTGTGTGTGTGTGTGTGTGTGTGTGTGTGTGTACATGTGGTAATTATTTTTGTCAAACGGCTTAAACGTCTTAAAAGACGAAAGCAGCAACCAGCAAAAAAAAAAAGAAAAAAAGAAAAAAAAGAAAAAAACCAATCACAAGTTTTGATGGCCAGCGCGTCGAATGTGTGTTGTTTGTTTTTGTTGTTGTTGTTGTCGTTGTTGTTGCTGTTGTTGTTGTGTTTTGTATTTTTTTTATTATCGGCATGTTGAAAGTCACAAATTCCAAGAGTTGACGAGAAACGACAACAACTCCTGTTTATCGTTTATCGTTGTTGCTGCTGCTGTTGCTGTTGGTTGTTGCTGTTGGTACACATTATAATAAGCAGCGGACGGACAAGCAACAGAAACAGCAGCAGCAGCAGCAGCAGCAACATCGTAGCAACAACAATAGCAACAGCAGCAGCAACAGCAACAACAATTGGAGGAGCAATGAACGGAGAAGAGAGGCTGACAATGGTAATAATGATGATGGTAATGATGCTGATGCTGATGCTGATGCTGGTGCTGATGCTGATCTATGGTCTCTTGGTCTCTTGGTCTCCACTCGGGGCTAGTGCTGAGCTTCGCATTTGTATCTTGAATTGTATCTCAGGCAACATTGAAAACGACCAAAATCTTTATTACAAGTTTCGGTTTTTCGCAAGAAATTTGTTAAACATAATTGTATTTTTTTGCCACTCCCGATGCCGACGGTAAATTAACAACAAAAAAAAAACAGAAAACCAAAAACAAAAAACCAAAAACGTATAAAATGTTGAGATTTACTTACAATTTGGTGTCCGTTTAATAAACACGATTATTTTGTAGTCGTTGATTTGTTGGGTTTGTTTTTGTTTCAAGTTGTCACCAAAAAAATTTCAATTAGCTGCACATATTTTCTGTAATTTTCTGCTCTTTTCTGCTTTTTGATTTAGTTTATTTGGTTTCTATTCAAGTTGCAAGTGTTGCTGGTATTTTTGATATTCTCTTTTTTCTTTCGATTTGTTATTGTTGTTGTTGCACAAACGCGACGGCAATTTAAACAAAATTCACGCACACAAATAGACGGAAACGCGCAAAACGAAGTAACAGTTATTTGAGTGACGGTGACTGTGACGGTGACTGTGACTGTGACTGCGACAAATAGCAGAAGCAGCAGAAGCGGCAGCAGCAGCAACACCAGAAGAGATCCACTTCTTTGAAAGTCGTGGGTGACACTGATTGTCGTGCGGCTGCGAGCAGAAAAAATGTAACGACGACGACGACGACAGCGACGACAAATGCGACAGCGACAGCGACAAGAGCAGAGCCAGCGGCAGCAACACACAGACGCACACACAGAGAGACACACACGCACAGAGCGACTGCGACTGCGGGGTGGGTGACACTTTTCTCTCGCAGCGACGGCAACGAGGCAGCAGCGAGGCAGACACGCAGCAGCGGACAAGTTCAACGTAACTGCCCCACAAATGTCTACCTGAAACGCAGCCAGCCAACGAGCGAGCGAGGCGCTGTCTCTGTGTGCGTCTGTATGCGTCTGTGTGCGCTGTGTGTGTGTGTGTGTGTGTGTGTGTGTGTGAGAGCAGAGAGACGAGTAACGAAGCTGCTTCTTGCGCTATTGGAATTGGCCTGCAGTTGTAGTTGTAGTTGTAGGAGTTTATGTGTATACACACACACACACACACACACACACATGCATGTGTGTTTAGCTGTGTCACATTGTTGTCGTCGTTGGGTCATCACACACACACACACACGCACGCAAGCAAATGCGACAGCGCTATTGGTAAGTGCATCTCTCTCAGTCGCACTTGTGTAGCTTACACATGCCGAGTGTACGACTCGCAGTCGGCTAAGCAGTGCACAGCCAAAGAGAAACACGTCTCTCTCTTTGCCTCTTTTCTTGGTTTTCTCTCTTGCATTATTATTATTATTATTATTTTTAAATGTTAATTAGCAGTAAATCGCCGTTGCTGACGTTTACCGTTTGCATTTTCACAATTAATTTAATATGCTGTCAAATTGTGACATTTATGCAAGTAGTGCACAGATTAAGAGAGCAATTCAATGCTGGTCGCGTGGGCGTCTCACATACACACACACACACACACGTACATGCATACATGCATACACATATGGGCATGGGCAGTTGTGGTCGTGCGAGCAGCGCAAGGGATATTTTTCGGCCATTGCCGGCTCACTCGCACATTGTCGTCGCAGTGGACGAGTGGTTGACATGCGACGTATTTGTGTTTGCTGACTGAGCGAGCAAGCGAGCGAGCAAGCGAGCGAACGAACGAGCGACGACCACTACACACATAGACACACACAGACACACATACACCTGCATGCTCACGCACCTTTCAGTTGTGGCTCACTCTTCCGCAGCCGACAGCGTCACAGCTGTGTCATTTGCTCGCTCGCCAACCAAAGAGCGCTACTGCGCTCTCTCTCTCTCTCTTTCTGTGTGTGTGTGTGTGTGTGTGTGTGTGTGTGCGAGTGTCGCACCATTAGCCAGTCCGCGTGTGACAGAGCTAAAGCGAGTCGGCCCCCTCATTTGTACGAATGAAATGGCAATGGGCAGCCAATTCGTCGTTGTCGCTGCTTATTGTCGCTGGTGCTCTAGCGACGGCAGCGACGCCGACTGCAGCAGCGCTGTTGAGTGCTTCAAAATAGCCGTCGCTTTGTGTTCGTCTCATTATATGCTGTGTGTGTGTGCTTGTGTGTGTGTGTGTGTGTGGTGGGGGAGGGGGTTATCGTAATAGTGTTGTTGTTTTTGTTGTTGTATCGTTTTTTGCTCGTTCTTTTCAACATTTTTGTCATTTGATTTCTTGTCCACTGCGCTGCGCTTAGGCGAAGGGGGCGGCAGCGACTGAGAACCGAGTGTGGAGACCAAAGACCAAAGAGTGGAGAGCGGAGAGCGGAGAGTGTGTGTCCGTCTCTTTTTAGTAAACACCAATGAATGGCCTGCCCGACTGTGACTGTGTGTGTGTCCTTTTGAGAGTGCCTCTCTGTGTGTGTGTGTCTGTGTGTGTGTGTGTGTGTGTGTCTGTGTGTGTGTGTGTTGGTGAGCACACCTCTCGCTTGCTGCAAACAGCGACGGCAGCGACGACTTTACTGCTTTACTGGCTATGCGATTGCGCCACAAATCGATGTGTGTGTGTGTGTCAGAGTGTGTGTGTGTGTGCCATTGGTGTCACATGAAACGACACATTAACATGGGGGCGATTTTTCCTGTCTCCTGCACCAATAGTATTTGAGCACCGCTCTGGTGACAAAGGCACCCAACCCCGACCACATTTCTTGCCACGAAACTGATTTTGCAGCTGCTGCTGCTGTTGCTGCTGCTTCTGCTGCTGCTGCTTCTGCTGCTGCTGTTTCTTCTTCTTCTTCTTCTTCTTGCTGCTACTTTTTATGTTATTTTGATTTTTTCCTTGGCTCGCTGCTTATATATAATATAAAACAAACGCTTTGTTCTACGTACATATGTAGTACGCTGTATATACACAGCTGAGTTGTATATATATATATATATATACATATATATATACATTTATATAGATACATATATAAAGCTGTGTACTTGATAGCTATCTCAACATACATGTGTGTGTGTGTGTGTGTGTGTTTGTGTGTGAATGTTGCATAAGTGACTACATTTGTATTACAACAGAGTTTCTGTTTCTGTTCGCGCTCATGTATTAAATTAAGACCACAGCCAAGTGTCATAAAAGGCAGCGACACCTTGACGGACTCCCTCCCTGCTTGAGAGTCTATATGAAAACACTTTAAGATTGGATGGATTCAATTTAGAGACTTTCTCAGCAAAATGCTTACGAAAAGACGACTAAATTTCGATACTAATTGTCTTTAAATCAGCATCATTTATGGTCTGATAGGGTTCCTTCAGATCTGGTTCTCCCCAATCCTTGCAATAAATGTTAAACCATTTTAATAGCCCAGATTTATAATCTGCTTTATTTTATTATTAATTTCACTTCTCATTTTAAATAGTTGAAATTGTTACTTTAAGTTGAATTTCATATTTCATTTTATCATCAAATAAATTAAATTCAATGGTTGTGGGCGTGGCTCGTCCTTAAAAATAAAACCGTTGATCATTGTTTATTGAGCGTGATCCGGAAAAATTAGACGAGCTCTAAAGGAAGTCACCAGCGATATATATTTGATATATACACAGGATATATGCATTATATTAATTTTATTATTATATGCAACAATTTTGTGAAACATCTATGTAAATGGGCGTAAATCGACTTACACTTCGACGATTATTTTACATTCGGAAAAAGTTGCTTTAATACATTCAGAACAGACTGAAAAATTTACACAAAGTCGGAGTTAAACATTTTATTTTTCATATATATATCTGTCAATGAGTCGGCTGATCAAGAATATATATGCTTTACTCCACTTGCCTATTTTATTCGTTACTCATTCCTTTTTATCCATTGCATCAATCCTATTGAATAGTCCAAGTAAATTGTTCAGTGTAAAATCCAACACTGGAAATAAGAAGAAACATTAATCTTTTTACATAAAGTTGCAATCAAACTGAGAGTATTCAGTTCTGCAAATTATTTAACTTGTTGTCAAAATTAAACTTGGAATTAACTTCCCTCAGATTTTAAATGAGAGATGAGTAATACATATAAAATATATATAATCAATTAAGTTAACTATGTTTGTGAACAATTCATTTTACATTAACTCGACCTGAGCATAATTATAATTATATATTCACTTGTATTTCTATTAAATTAGAAATGATTTTGCATCGTTTAGTTAGTTTCCAATAGTTCTTCGCATTAAGCAAATGTTCAACAAACAAAATTAAAAAGCCAAATGTCAAATTACACAATATCAAAAGCCAGTTCAGAATATCTCTGAGAAACAGTGAATCGGCATCAAAATCAATACTTGTATTATATTTTTGGTTGGTTCTTGTAGTTCTTGTGCCTTTTCTTGAATTCAGATCCAAAAACTATCTATTGAAAATTGGACAAAAAAATAAATAAATAATAATAAAATAAATAAAAAATAAAGTATTTAGTCAGCTTAAAAATAATATTAAACATAATCTTTTGTTAAATAAAAGCAATTCACAAGCTGCCCAAGTTGATGAAAACTAATAAATCCATTCTGGTCAAGATATTGTCGTCTATATGTATTTAGATGAGCTCGAATGGGATTGTCTGCTTGGCAGGGTAAATTTCAGTAAAATTCAGTAAAATAAAATGCATATTAAATTTGGAGTATAAGTGTTCAGATACCACGCACATAACATGAGTATTTAATATTAATTATAATATGACCAGCCTCGCAGATATCCAGAGAGAAATCGATTTGCACAACTTGTGAATAATTGGTGAATATAACTTGACATAGTATTTATCAGCTGTGAAATTGCAGGCATCCTTGTAGTCCTAGTCGAGCCTCCTTCTACAGCAATTGTAAAATGATCTCATATATAATATAATACATAATATATATATATATATATATTCCAACGGTGGACACTGCTAAGTTACTGCAAATGTGGTAACGATCTCAATTCTCTGTTAGAATTCATGTGAATAAGTTAAAGAGTTAAAGATGCTCATTTAAATATAAATAATATTAAGACAATTTGCAAGCAATTGTTTACTGAACTGCTCCGCTTCTAGTGACAAATCAAGCCAAATTAAATAATATTAAAATATTTTAAAAAGCCCCAAATTGCTACGATGGCATTTATTACGAGCAGAGTAGTTAAATGCAACAACAAAGTTGGATTTGCGGCTAATTTTCTTTGCCAGCAGTTTCCAATTACAATTACAAGATATATGCAAGCAAATTGGTTAAACATGAGTCGAGAGTTACAGTTGCATACAGTGAATCAACTCATTAAGAAATCGTATTTTTTTTTTTAGTTGATCAAGCCTTCAGGATTTTGCTGTGTCCTTGCAGGAAGTGCGTGGCAAGGGGCAACTGGTATTTTTTTATTTTATTATTTATCTATTTATTTATATATTTATCTAGTGTGGACCAAAAACCGTCCACAATTTCAAACAAATAAATAAATGAAATATAATTTAAATTAAATGACGAAGTTATTTTTTGTTTTTATTATTATTATTAATATTGTTGGGTTTAATTCACAGCGATGTTGTTCCCCCAGGATATATTATCCTTTCCTATCCAAGGCGACACAATCTGCTTTGAGGACTCATCTCGGTTTCGCCACTAAAAATACTCAGTTCAGATAGTCCTTAGTCTACAGTGTCCTCTCAGCAGACCGGTGAGCATCCTTCGCCTATTCTTTGCCATGGTTTTAGCCCGCATATTGCATGAGTTTATTTAAAATTTAAATTTAAGAAAAAAAGATATGATAAGTATTAAAAGGTAGAATGCTGCAACATTTATGGGAAACTTGGAATTAGTTTTAAAAACCTAAATAAAATCGGCAAAGTTGTCGCGTAAAATCAAAAGAAATTTCTAATAAATTGGGCAGTACATCTATATAAAATTCCAAGCTAACTTTTGAGATATGCAAAGTGTTCAACTTTCTTAAGACTGTTTCGGATTGAAATCAATCAGTACTTAAGTACGCATATTCCATTGAAAATCATTCAGATCGTGTGCGAGACCAAAATCATCCTGAACTTTTGTCCATCGACAGCCAAAATTTGATTTGGTTTTGTCTCTTGAGTTGATGGTGTTTACACAATCAAAAGGTCGTCAAGTCAAATCCCAAATGCGAGACGGATCGGGAACTAAAGGTGGCTATTAGGGGACAAATGAAAAAATCTTCTATTAGCAGTCAACACTTTCGTTTCTTTCCTTTCACTACATTTATATATATGTATATATATATATATATGTGTGTGTATATATATTGTTTTTGTTATTTTCGATTTTTTACTCTGCCTTTTTTTTGTTTTGTGTGTGTGTGCAGCGAAATGCTTTCATTAATCAAAAATTGCCTTTATTCAGTTGAGATAAATAATTGCTATCTTATTATGCCGATTGTCGTTGCTGTCGCCGCCGTCCACAATCCTCCGTCCCCTGCCCCTTGTCCGCTGTCCGCTGTCCGCTGTCCGCTGTCCCCTTGTCGATGTCGAAGTTCTTTATAAACACGGCACCCTTTGTGAATACTGCACGAATCAAAATCGAAATCCATCAATCATTTTTCACACTTGGCCCAGCGTCAAGTGAGAGACCGCCGAGGCCCTGTGGAGTGCACAGCTCAGATATAGCCACAGCCACAGCTACGGACACAGATTCAGATACACTATTTATTTGTATATATATATGTATCAGTATCTGTATCTGTATCTGTATATGTATGTGTACTGGTACTGGTACATACAGCGTGACTATATTTCTTGAACCAATGCCGGACATTGCTTTTCGTTTCGAATCCAAGTTCGAGTTCGAGTCTGAGTCCGAGTCTGGGACCGAGTCGAAGTCCGAATTCGAGTTCGAGCCATCGATTCTGCTTGACTTCGTTTCAATAAATCGTTTCAGATTTTAAAAATACCATTTACGCCGACACAAATGATATTAAAAAACCATTAATAATATCAGCTGCGCGTCGATTAAATATATACCCTTGCCTTGTGGGTATTCCCGTTTTGCCGTTAACCGTGTGACGCACTGATGGAGACGTCTCCGACCTTAATCAGCATCACTGGCCGACTTAGATATAGCCATGCTTGGCTCTATTTCTATCTCTGTCTGCCTCATTGATTGTGTTTACTCAATTATTTAAATGAACAAAATAGTTGGCTTCTGTTTATATATATATCTGAATGAAATACATTATACTTTTTCTCCTTGATATCAATATGAACAGATAACGAAATGAGGACGTGAGCAGCTGGACACCGCTCTCGGCGAGTGTATGTAATCTTCGACTTGGAGAATATGGTTGTTCTTACTTGTTGTTTTCCTATGATACACCCAATGAACTGCTGCCTGATGCTTGATGCACGGTGCACGGTGCACGGTGCATGGTGTATGGTGGCCGGTGCCCCTAGGCCTGTGCCCGCCCTCGCCCCGAGCTGGCATCTAGGCAAAGACAGAGCGGCAAAGGCCATGGGAAGCCAGCCTCAGCCTCAGCCTCAGCATCAGCCTCAGCCTCAACATCAGCCTCAGCATCAACATCAGCCCCAGAAAGCAGCCATAGACAAAGGCGTCACAACATCTCACGTTTAATTACATTTTGGGAACAGTCGCAGGCCGTTGTACAGTCTCTGGCCACGCCCCGTTTGGCTGGGAGCGAATCAGTTTTTTTCTTCTGATTTTTGTTTATTTATCGAATTTAATTATATCATAAAAAATGCACAATTTGTATAAGCCTGGTCCAAGAGAAACATTTTAGAACGAGCTCAAATACATATACAACTTGAGGCAGACACTTTTTCGTTTAATCAGCATTCGAGTAACCAAATATATACTTTTGTTCATCAATAAATCATGGCTAGTAACTTGACTGAAGCAACTTAAGTAAAATCAATTATCTGTATTTTCACGACAAATATAGTAACAAAATCTGTGCTCAAAACGAAATATATTTGATTAAAAAACAATCGTCGGAATCGTTAATGAAAATTAAAGTTAATCAGCTATTTTTATTGAATATATTCCAATCGAAAGATCTGCAGACTTCATTATGTGCTCAGCTTTGAGATTGATAATCTATCCGATGCCTATTTCGACCGATGTTTTAATTTCAAACCCAACTCACAAAAATAAGATAATCGTTCGGATATAAATAAATATAAATAAATATTTAAACGAAATATTATTTTGTACATAAATATCTTATAGTTGATGTTAAAAATATAGACTTAAACGTGTACATGTTAAAGCTACATCTATTGCAGATTGAGATTTGCTGTGTGTAATTTCGAATTCAGAATCCGGAATGGTTTCGATTTCACTTAGCCCAAAAAGTTTATTTGGGGGTAGGTTATCTAATTCAAGCTGGATTGGACTCTTAAGGCCAAATATTGATTTTGCAGCTGGATGGTTAAAGAGTTGCCTAAGCTGCGACTGAAAATCATAATTCCTTGTCAGCATCCAGCGACTTTGCATCAATGTCAAACTCATGGCCATCATCCAAAGTGGATGAGATTTGTTTACACGGATGATGTGCGTATGTATGGGTGTATTTATGGGTGTTTTGTGGGTGCCTGATATATGCGGAGTAAGCAGAGAGCCATCAAAAAATGAAAGCCCATCTGTATTGGCCGCTGGGTCACGCATACCCGAGAACGGGGCAGAAGCGCGGCTTTCGCAATGGGCAATGAGCAGTGAGCAATGAGGAATGGGTTATGCTAATGGGTAAATGGATAATGGGTAGACGGGTGAAGGGGTGGACGGGTACTCACACCAACACTCACCGTTCTCTGCTGCACAGTTGCCCTGCCTGAGTTGGTGGTGCAATTATCGCTCAGCGCCCTTCAAATTTTCTCAATGAATGCGTAAAATCTGTGCGGCCACGCGAGCCGAGACGACTGATGATTTCGGGGTGCTCATATAAATATATATATATACATATATATATATATATATATGTATATATAAGTAGATGCATGCACATACTAGCTGCTAGTTTCCATTGTTGTTCAACAACAGCCCGTCACGCGTTGCCCCTCCGCCGTAGTCGGGCATCGCGTTGCCATGAATATGGCACATAATGTGCCCAATAATTAAGTGAAAGGGTTACAATGGCTTCATGAGAACTTTTCTAACCGGGTGATAAAATTTGCTCGAAAAGGGTTTTAGCATGTCGTCTGACATTTCATAATGGCCGACTCATAATAATTGCCAGATATGCACACACATATATATATATATATCTGTATATATATATATATATATATATGTATATATATGTGCATATGTGTGTGCATGTACATTGTATAAACACCCAGGTAAGGAGCGCGAGCGGATGCAGCGTGAACGATTGTCAGACCTGGCACAGGACTGAACAGGACAGACCACAAGACAGGCCAGATAAATGTACTTCAAGCGGCGATGCCGCTGCTGCTGCCAAATGGAATTGGAATTGGGTAAGGTCTGCCGAAGGAAGCTCAATAAAAAAACGCGAACGCGAACGCGAACGCGAAGCACCCAAAAACTAAAAACAAACCCCGAGGACAATAAAACGGCCTCAGCTTGCACAAGAGTTCAGACAGCGCAAACAGGATCTCGATAATACGCTGCATTGTGCAAGTCCTTAACAGTATCACAAAGTACATATGCGAGTGTGTGTGCCAGTGTGTGTGCGAGTGTGTGTGCGAGTGTGTGTGTGTGTGTCTGTGAGTACACCGATGCATACATAGTTTTATGGGCTCATAATCAGGGCAAAACACACAATGAACTACTTTTGCTTGAGCTGGTTGCGTTTAAATTTTGCATTTTTGCTCACGGAGCTTTTCGGTGTTTTTTTGTTTTTTTCGGAAGATATGAAATTGATTATGATTGATATGATTTACGCAACATCGATTATCTAACATCTAACACCATCCATTCCTTTGTTCTTCTTTGTTGTTCCTTGAAATAAATCTTAGCCTATTTTCGATTTTAGTTTCAAATATACTTTAATTTATTTAATTACATTAGATATTATATATATTCTACATTTGAATGGAATTATTCTGTTTTAACTTGATACCATTTAGTTTGCAGCTTTGATTTTAATTTGTATTTTAAATAAATTAAATAGCTGTTTTCATTTGAATTGTTGGGAATGGCTAACAAACTGATTCCAAAGCTGAAATAATCAAATAAACAGCAATGCAAAGTATGCACTTACTTCACATTTATATTTGTACCTGGCAGTAAACTGTTCACTTGCCAATTTTGTATGTATCTGCGTTCAAGCCAAATTACACAGCTGCAAGCACTTTCTGGAGGCTATTTCCTAGTAGAGATCTTTCGCCCAGAGCATTATTACTTGTTCAGCTTGCGGCTTGTGAATGAAAACAGTTGCTGCCCTTTTTGAGTGACCTTTAAGTGCCTGTGCCTCTCACAATCAAATTGTATTAGTCAACTCGTTACATTTGAGCATGTAAAATCTTTTGAGCCAACATTTGGTTAGTAAACTAGTCGATTTAATTGATTGTATTGTAACAGTTGAGGGCGGGATATATCCTAGTCTAGAATTGCTGACTATAGCATTCTTAGTTCTTATAATGCGTTTTACTA
The DNA here is from genome assembly GCA_035042485.1 of Drosophila cyrtoloma. Lineage (NCBI taxonomy): Eukaryota > Metazoa > Arthropoda > Insecta > Diptera > Drosophilidae > Drosophila > Drosophila cyrtoloma. The sequence goes on along the minus strand of JAWNLH010000885.1, from coordinate 189,924 downwards.
TAACTAAACACATCAGGAATAAAGAAAACATTAAATTATTTATCACATAGGATTAAAACTACTTACATTTTCTGGAAATTAAAATATTTCTATTAATAATAATATTAATATTGTAAATATATTATTAGTATTTGTTCTGCAAAAGCATATTGACTTGCATGATTCACATAAAGAAAGAAAGATGAGCGATTTACAATTGTAAACCGGAGTTAATCTATTGGCACTTAAATGCTGATACAGAGCTCGAATGTTATATGGACAAATGCATACCGAGTTTCATCAAGTTGAAATAAAAATCCTCTATCTAGGAAGGATATCCAATTGAATTCAACAAAGCAGTTCAGTTCGTTCTCAATCAATAAAAATATTGCCCTTGAATCAAGTAGACTTATTTGCCTTCATTTCAGCACACTTTCTGATAAATCACGAACTATAAACTTGGATTTTAAATGACATTAAATAAAAGCCAGCAGCTTCAATAGCAGATCTCGTTTGGCTTTGGGGGCTCAAGTTGTCTCCCTGTTATTCTTGTTAAGTGGTTTGGAGTGCCAGATGAACCTGGTAGTCGAACCAATCACCATAAAATTCGAGGACTTTTTTTGATTTGTTTTTGAAAGGACACCCAACTAAACATATTCACATATTAATGGAACCATTCTACTCGAAAATACATCACCAATTCCGTGTTCCAAGTTCGTGGTCAACTTGTGTGAGTGGGCGATTTTAGACAATGATTTATCGTAGATAACATGGAAGATGTTTGCTAATCCCCCTCGTATAAACTGCTGCTGGCATCTATTGTTTAGCAGCGGAATAACATGAGATCGAGACTGGGCCATATTTTGCGAAGCATTTCTGCTGACTTAATCTATATCAAACATCTGCAGGAATATGCAATCATAATATTCGGCCACATTGAACAACAACTGAGATTTGATCCCAGTGTGCAGAGAAAGGCGCACAATGCCATAATGCATAATCCCAGTTACCAGAGACCCAGTTACCAGAGAGACAGATACCTACTCTTCCAACAATAAGAACGTATTTATTTTGATCAACGTTGTTGTCGTTGCTGTTGTTGTTGTTGTTGTTGCCGTTGTTGTTGTCGTTGTTATTGCCCATTATTGATGCCATTGCCCGCGTCTGCCTGTCAGATGTAATTATGGCGTAAGTGGGCATTGTTACGAGTGCTGATCCTTGAACAATATCGACTGTCGATCTCCATCTTGGGTTTCGCAGCCATAGTCGCTGCCACATCTGAGGGCATTCGGCGAGGCGACCACAGCCAGCCAGCCAACGATGGATTCTGTTTAACATTTTATTTTGGTATTTATTTATTTAATGCCAACTAATATCAGTCGACACAGAGAAATATGAGAAGTAAAACACAAATTAAATTACATTAAAAATTCAATTTAATATAATATAATAATAAGTAAAATAATAATAGTATAATATAAGTCACAAGACAGGAGGATCAAAGATCAAAGAAAGCAGATCATTTTCCAAAATGGTTTGGGAACTCTCTTAAAAAGGGCCAATTAATCTATTTCCTATAAAACAGTAACTTCCGGCAATATCAGTTAATGTCTTATAATTTTATAAAATTGCTTTATGTATTTAGCCTTTATATTTTCTCCTTCTCTTTGTTTTCTTGAAGCTTAATTATAATAATATATTCACATCTATCAGCGATTCACTTTATTCACTTTGCCTTGTAAAATTACATTTTATTTTTGTTTTTATTAATTCTCAGTGAATCTTTATGCATCAAATAATTGCCCAGCTGCATCCAGCAGATGCTCCTAGCTCCACCTGCAGGGTGTCTACAAATGCTCATTCCGCCGACCTCCATTAATAGAACAGTTTGAAAACAAATGAATATTCGTGAATTGCTGGCATTGTTCCTTCTCTGTGATTTTCGACAGTCTAAAAAAAATGACGTTATTCAATTTAAATTTGATGTTTTTAATTGAATCCCTTGAATCCATCGGATGCACTTATTCATTTTACAAAACGCTTCGCTTCACACATACATAATATATAAGAACTTTAAATGGGGAAAATACAATTTCCTCATGTGTATCGTAGTCACCAACAAATATCAGGCAAAATATGTCCCTGGCCACGCCCACTTCCTCAGCAAGCAGCGAACTAAGTCCAAAGAAACGCGAAAGCCTACATTTTCCACAGATATGCACACATTTGTATATATTATATATACAATTACTTGCGATTCGAATAATATTGTAACAAAAGCTTGGAAATATGTTGCCAGTTACCCGCTAAAAAGATTGTGGAATGCATTTTATGGCCACGCCCACACAAATGCCACAGTCTCGAAGCTAGAGATTGGAAGAGGTTGTCACTCTTCTCACATTAATATCAGTTTGTTGGGACTCCAGCTCAAAACTCATTGGCTTGGGGCTAGAAAATGTTTAAGCCGATTTCTGATGGTGACTCGGGTGACTCTCAAATTGTGGGTTGCCAGAGCCACAGTGGGCGTGTTAACAAAAACCTTAACACTTGATCTGAAGCAGACTTGAACGTGAATATCCAAGGCTCCAAATTACAAGTCTGCAAGCTTTTGGGATGGCGAACGTTACCCGAAATCCCAATTAATACTTAATTTCTTTGCATTTCTTTGCGAGGAACTAACATTTCCAGAAGAAAAGCGAGTCAATCGTTGTATCTGTATAATTTACACAGACTTTGATCACCGTTTTCTTGGCTATGTTCGAGTAAGTCACCTTTTCAATTGCTCCCATTTGAAATTGGCCAGTTTTGAGTTTGGCAAATAACTTCAAGGCTTGTTGCAGCTGCGGCCGGTGAACGAAAGGGCTGCTCTGAGATTGACAGAGAGTTCTTTGATGTGAATCCCTTCAGTCTCACGAATAGTTGCTGTCTATGGTTACATCTGTCTGTCATTTGGTCAACTTCAGCTCCAACTTCGACTCCAAATCCAAACACTAATTGCATCTCCTACTTGCCTATGCATGTTATCAAGTGTACATCAAGGGTTAGTTGCGAATATCACATTCGCAGTCTGTCGCAGTCTGTCGCAGTCCGTCCGCTCGTCTCGTGACTCAAATATGCTTTAGTCGATGGCACTTGTGCAGTTTGTTGGCTCCAGCTACAGCTCAAAATGCCGAAATGCCCATGTGCAACAGCAAATCCTGACCCCGGAGTCTGGACCCAAACACGAACTTCACACATTTCCAGATAGTGAAACGTCCTTCATTTTGTAAGTACGAACTCACAAATACAAATGCATACTCTGTATATACTGACAAGTCTATGTATATATAAACATATACATATATATATATATATGTATGTAATGAAAATACTATACTGGGATGAAGGATGAAGGATGCATTCCATTTGGTTTGTGTGAGCCACCACTTCAGTTCACCCCTAAAAATGTTGTTCATCTTGTGGGTCTTATTTGTTCTGCTCTGCTCTGCTCTGCTCTGCTCTGCTCTGGTCTGCTCTGCTCTGCTATTGCCTTTGCCTTTGGCTTTGCTTGTGCTCTGCATTCATGTCGCGGTGCATAATTAAAAACTGTAAACCACACAAATAATCCCTTGATAGTAGCATCGCCACATAGACAACAGCAACACGTTGTCCTCGAACAATGGGAATGAAAACGGGGTTGTTCCGTCCATCATTAGTGGGAGATGTGAGTCGAAAGCTGTGCGATCTTTCATTAGACTGTTCTGAGACTGCATTTAATATAAGAGACGCATCTATCTATCAACACACACACACACAAACACACACACACACACACACACACAAGTATCTGTGTGAGAAAGTGAGGGTGCAACCTTTAATGTCCTTAATAGTTGGGCCGACCTATGGCCAATTATTATACTCTCTCACTCCGCGCGGGGCATGCTCAAAACCTACCCCAAAAATTCATAATTATTACTTGATGTGTGGTCGTCAACTGCCAATTTTGCGTAGGTCCTTAAGTGCACGTGTGTGTGTGTGTGTGTGTGTGTGTTGGTTCATTATATCCACAAATATATAAATAGAAGCACAGATTTATGCATGTATTTGTGCACGAGTACTGGGTAAATAAAATCAAGTCCACTTTAGGGGATTAATATCGTCAGCGTAATACAAAATGGAGTTTTGTGTTTTATTATCTCGCAACGTATTCCGTATAATACGCATTCCCATTTGGAGTATTGTATTCGGTTTCTCGTTTCGCGTTTGCTTTTCCAATTTGATCCAACAAATCTATCAAATGCTTTTTTCGAGATCAACATGGGCCGGGGAACGGGGAACGGGGAAACGCAAGCTGAAAAGTTGCCTGTGGCAACAGAAATGATGTTTGCAAAGGCGCAGAGCAGATAGCAGTTAGCAGAGCGCTGGCCAAGCCGAGATTCCAAAGCCAAGATTCTCCACGATGACGTTGACGGGAGAGTCTCCGTCAAGTGCTTGCTCGGACAGTTCTCGCCTTTCGACGCCAAGGGAAACTCACCTTATTATTCAGAAAGTATATTTCTAAAAATCAGAGTTTTTTGTTTTCTTAATTGCAATACAATTTAGAAAAAAACCATCCAGTTTCCCGTGACTTTTTTTTTCATAAAAAATGATCCCTAAAATTAGCATTACTTTGTTTTATTAATACCCATTAAAATTCTAAAATTGCACATATACATATATTTTAGATAGTTTATTAAATTGAATAAACTTAAGATTTTACGACAATTCGGAGCAGAGACTTACCACGAGTACTTCTATATTTTAGAAATGCATATCGTAGCAAGAGAAAATATATTTGAGAATTTTGGATTGTCGATTTGGGTAAATTTTAATTAATTTTTAGTTATCTTTTTTTCTATTATTTATAAATAATTTCTCAAAGTAAGAAAAACTTGCAGCCTTAAGACGATTTTCATTTAATGGCGATTTTCTATCGCAAAAACTAAACTAATTTCAATTTTGAATATTTACTGCTTCTTCTTTTTGATTGTTGTTGTTGCTACATAAGTTAATTATAAACTTTGTCCCCTTTCTTTAATCATATTCTTTTTAACAAATTAAAAATATGTATTTTTTTGCAATTTCTCATTATGTTTCATAAATAAAATGCTATGTTTAAATGTTTTATTTATTTTGTACGGCTTTGTTCAACAAAATCTTTACATTTAGTCTAGATTCAACTCGCTTTTTGGCAAATGGTTTCCTCGTGGAGATAATAAATCAAATATTCCAGTCTCGAACATTTTGAAATTAGCAAAGGAGAAAATTTTGAAATACAAATGATATATTTAAATTATTTTATTTACTAACAAACTTTGTGACCAATGGTACACAAATTACGACTCGATTTAACAAATTTAGTTGGGCATTCCAACTAAGGATAACATTTTGCGATATTCCATAAATTAAATGGAACATCTTTGTATCTATTGTGCGATTTAAGATCTTCAGCTATCTTCAGAGCGACAAGACAAAGAATAATTCAAGATCTTAAAGCCACCGACTTGCATTCAGACAATATTCATAACTCATCATAAATAGCATAAATCATTCGGGAAATATCATAAATGTGATATATGCATATGATTCTTACCAACGTTGAACTATTCAGCCAACTGAACTGGCACTTGATGGACTAGCTAAAAATGATCATGATGCCATAATATACAATAATAAGAACAAAAGTATTCATTCATTGTTCAGAAATCCAAGGGAATTGCAGTGGCTGAGTTCTGATAAGGCTCCAACTTGAGCTAATTCGAGTGGGAAGAGATACAGGCTGTTGACTGTATAGGGAGAGTGAGAGGGGGTGAGAGAGAGAGAGAGAGAGGGCGGGTGGGAGAGAAAGGGCTAGCGAGCGAAAAGGAGTAGAGGCAATAGTCGACGGAGAGAGAGAGAGAGAGAGAGTGAGAGAGATGGAGAGAGAGGGGGAAGCGCAAGAAAATGTTATAAAATTTGTAAGCGAATTCATGAAAATTTCCTTTGGGGAATTCATTAGCAGATGGATGGAGGCGGAGGCGGAGGCGGAGGCGGACGACAACGACCACGACAACAGTAAGAACAACAACGAGGACAACGACAATGAGAGAGCGAGCAGGATAACGAGAACGGGAAGGGGAAGGGGCAGGGGCAGGAAAAAGAAAAGGAGACGGGGAATGCAAGGACAAAGGGGTAACGGCATTTTCTATTATGTTATTCTATGACCGTGCCAGTGCCGCCCGCTGTATCTAATTTGGCCATATTATGAATTTAACCTTTTCGTGTTTGCTGGATATTTAAACAACTGTTTGCACAAAAGTTTAGCCAGAAGGTCGGCCAAATTGAAGCTGCATGGCATGCTCATAATTTCTCCACCTTTCAAATTTATTCCCTGTAATGCGTACACACCCCATTCCCCATACTCCATACCCCCCAAAGCCCGCTCCCCACCCACCGTCTTAGACGCCTTGTCTACGTTGTCTGCCGAGGCAGTTGGAAATGGGTTCTCGTCTGCCAGAAAGTGAATTTTGCTCTGGTTCTGCTTTTGGCGCTGTTGCTGTTGCTGTGGCTGTGGCTGTGGATGTGGATGTCCTGGCCCTGTTTTTGGCTCTGGCTCTGGTTCTGGTTCTGGCTCGTACTCGATTTGGTGCCGGCCTAGCCAGGCCAGGCGCTTGTTGCTTGTTATATTAATGGGCGACCCATTACCGTGGGGTATTCCAGCGATGTTTTCATTTACTTTGGCTTGGTAGTTTTCTTTGTTCTCGAAAGCAGCCAGTGAGAAGGCAAACTTCAGGCTGATTCTTAAGGCTTTCAAGTGAACACTCCATCAGGATTTGGCACTGCAGACTTGCGACTCGCGACTCGCGACTTGTGACTGGCGACTGGCGACTGCTAATGATGCCTTTTCCAGCAATTTAATTGTTAAACAATGAAAACGCTTTTGATTACAAGAAAAACAACCGTCGCACCGCAATTGTTGTTGTTGGTTATGGTTATGGTGCGAACCCCCCCAGAAACGAACTCCATCCGAGACTCCTTCGCAAGCTGCTCTGTGTCTCTGGGCTTTGTTGTTTGGTTGTTTGGTTGTTGTTGCTGTTGTTGTTTCGGCATCTCCACTGCTTTGCTGGCTGGCCACTTTTTTGCCTCCTGCGGCAGTTTCAGTTTCCATTCAATGTCTGCCGAGGGACATACGGACGAAAGGATGTTTATTAATTTTTACCTGAGGTTATCTATTTGTCGCGCTATGTTTTTATTCAGCCCTTTTTCGGGGTTGAACTGGAATAAGACCAAATTATGGTTCAGCGCTTGCCGCGCTCTGTTCAGATGCTCTTGTTGTCGTTTTATGATTTTTGGATGTTTTTTTTTGCTTTTTGCTTTTTTTTTTGTTTTTTTTTTTTTTGGCTGCTCCGCAATTTTCATGCTCATTAAATAATTCAGCGCATGAAAGTTTTCAGACCTTGCCTCATCTTCCTTATGGCAGAGCCAGGAGTAGCAGCGGCTCAAGCATCTGCCGAGCTGGCGATGGTGGCCGAGACAGGTTGAGGACTAGACGTGAAAGGCGGGCGATAAAAAGTTTTTATTGAAAGTTGTAATTTAAATTTATTAGGTTTCACATTTTAATTAATGCGCATTTCGTTTTTCTTCTTCTCATATTTTCTCATATACTTATGCTTGCCTCATTTTCTATTCCTATCTGTGATATCCCTCCCCTCCCCTCCCCTCCCCATCTGCGACCAATTGCGATTTCAATTTCGATTCTTGTTGTTCCTGCGGACTTACAACTCAAACCTCAATTCGGGTGACAAGTACACTTTATACGTACATATCAAACATAGGATGAGACAGACGCAGATGTGGGAGTGCTCGACTAGAAGATACCCAGTGCACAACCCTAAACCCCATCTGCAATCCTAGTTTCACACACATGCACAATACCAAAAACCACAAAAGCAACTTGATTCTTTCCGAGAAATGCCTTCATAAGTAAGCAAAACAATCATCATCATTTCTAGAGCATGCAGATGTCATCAAAAAAATATATACCAAGTTGCAATATCAAACATAAAATATTCAGGGGACAAATCGATGAATTTATCAATGAAATAAAGTAAATTTGATCTGCGTGTGGTATACGAGAACTTACATTTATTTCACATTCAGTGTCTTTAGTTTATACTGACCGACAGATGCAGATACATACTCACAGGACTATTCCCATTAGACTAGACCCATTCTTAACCATTTAAAAATGTTGAAATTTTGTTAAAAAACTTGGGAGGATTCCTCCAGTTTGGTAACATTGTTCCTAAATTATATGAAATATTTGAATCTTTTCGATTTGCACTTCGAGGTATATCGAAGTCCTTCAGATTTGACAAAAATCGAACTCCATATCTAACGCAGACATGATCTTGGTTATATTCCACCTCTTCTGCCTTCTGCATCATAATATAATGTTAATCTTTTATTTCTATAATTATATTCAAATCTGATGTCCTTTAACACAACTATTAACAGATCGTTTCCCTTATTTGATAGCTTTACAGGATGTTCTTTTAATTGTTGTCAAAAATGTGTCTATAAATATATATATATATATATATGTATATATATATATATAAAGGGGGATAGTTGAATGTATATAATTCAATTTTGATAATCGTACCATGGAACTGAAAACATTTCATGCGAATCGGAGCATACCATACCATATAGTTTCCATATAGCCATTTTGCTGACCAGATGTCTCCGTATATATATATTCTCGATCAACATCGCTAGCCGAGTCGAACTAAACTAGACACTTCATATTTGATATATATTTTCTTGCATACTATATGCATTCACTTAATATCGATAAATAAAAACCAAAATTATAAATATTTATCTACCCAATTATATAATCGTATATATATATGGATATGTCTATGTGTATGTATACCTTGACATAATATTAATCATAAAATCGCCTAAGAAATATGAAAGCAGTAAAAAGCACATTCATTGTTTTGATGGTAAAAACTTGAAGCTAGAAATCTTGGAGGCTTTGAATATATGTGTGTATTCGCCTATTTGCACGTTAAACAAAGTATTCAAATTGGGTTGCTGCAAAATCGATAAATGCAAATCGATAAAATCACACATCGCTCACAATTCTCAATTTGTAGGGTGAGGTCTATTAAAGGTCGGTATTTTGATATCCTTGGTCTATAATATATCCTGGTCAATAATATATTGTCTTCATCAGAATCAGGGATGCAGGATCAGGGATACTTTTGCACGGCTTCATTATTCAGTTTTACTCTTTATGAATAGGTTGTAACAAGAAGAGCGTCTATTTTGGGCACCTGCTGACTTAAGTTAATTATAAATTTAAAAATCTACGATGTATTTGTCTTGTAATCAGCTGATATTACACTGTATTTTGTAGTCAGTTACGCCCGACTGGAGTGTTCTACTTATTTTTTCAAACATATCTCAAACATATACCAAAAGCTTACATTGGAATAGAATACTCAAGATCTAGATGTAAATGTCAATTGTGTTGTTGTTATATGGCCAACAGGTGTTGCCAGGCCATTTGCCTGGCATTGACACACCTTTCACACTCATAAAAAGCTGGTTCTAAATAATATTCCAAGTAATATGCTTGAATGTTTGAAGTAATACATATGATATTAATGTCTGTGCGATATAGTATTTCAGCATGCTCCCAATTAATATAGAATATATGTATCGATTTGTGTATTTATTTATGTGTATTTACAAGCATATTTAGTGTAATTGTAGCGAAGTGCTCGGGGATGGATGGCATATCAATGATTAACGAAATTATGCTGACAAGGTAGCTGTGAAAACGACGACCCAAGTATTTATTGGTACAAATTAAGATGTTATCGTCTTAAATTGAATTGAGGCAAGCGTTGCCCCCGTCCACAGTCAAACAAACACAACAACAACAAACATTTGAGCTGCTTAATGTAGTCAAGAAACGTAAGGCAGAAGGAGCAGCACATAAAAAAATAAAATAAAAAAACGGTAAGGATCTGCGAGCCGGCGACGGCGACCCCCGCGAAAAGGTCGCGCGGCCGTTCGAATTCCCAATGCGAAACACCAAAATGCCAACCAAAGCAGAACGGAACAGAACTAAACTAAACAGAACAGAACAGAATAGAAGAGAAGAAGAGAAGAAGAGAAGAAGAGAAGAGAAGAGAACACCGAATTGTAATGCGCACACAAAAGTTCACAAATTAGCAAATTTGAGAAACTCTTGTGGAAGGAGCAAAGCAAAAAAAAACAACAAAAAAAGCAACAAAAAAAAATGAAGAAAAATAGAAATGAAAAAACATACACAAAAACAAAACAAACAAATAAGATATAATACAGTGCAAACGGGCCAAAGGGCGAAATAGAGAGATAGAAAGAGAGGGGGAGAGACCGAGAACTAGATTGAGAAGAGGAGAGAGCGAGAGCAAGAGCAAGAAAGTGGAGCAGTGAAGTGGTCTTAATAGTGGGAGTGCGAGTGAACGAGGGGGGAGGGCTAATGAGGGGGACGAGCACAGCAACAATTGCGACATGCAAAAGGCGCACGAACAACAACAAAAAAAAACACAAAAGTTTTCTCGTGTGGAATATAAATAAAAAGCAGAAGCACGAAATAAAATATATAATATGTAAAAAATACACAGCAAATGGAGTAAGAAATGAATCGTCATCGCATCCGTCGCGGTCGCCGTCGCCGTCGCCGTGTCCGTGTCCGTCTCTGATGGCCGGCTGGAGGCGGCAAAGGGGGCGGGAGTGGCCCAAAAGGCAGCGGCTTGATATAAAAAGGCAGGGAGAAACGACGGCAGCAATAATAAACAATTGTGCGATGGAAATCCGCGATTGTAATCCGCAATTTTTACGGCTTTTGTCGGCCGTGGCCACAACCGGCACTGGCACTGGCACCGGCTCCGGAGCCGTAGCTGCCCCTTGGCTTCATCGTCACTTCCGTCACCCAATGGGTCCGTCTGTCTGTCCGTCAGTCCGTCTGTCCGTCGGCTATCGCCAACACCATCTTTATTTCGTTTTTGTAAGCAAACGCAATCTGGCAAAAACAACAACAAGAACTGGGGACTGGGATTGGGACTGGGATTGGGAATGGGATTGGGATTGGGAATAGCAGCAACAAAAGTAACGGCAATAATACCACACACAGAACAGTTGACTGACTAAGTGACTACGACTGGGTGGCAGTGAGGAGCAAGCAGTAAGCAGTAAGGAGTAAGGAGTGCGGTTAGAGCTTGTCCCACCTGATGTGATGATGATGATGCTGATGCTGATGATGATGATGATCCAGCTTTGATAACAACAACAAAAGCACATATGTAAATATGTGTATATATATACATACACAGGAGAAAGGACACCCACCAGCCCCAGTGGGGCTGATGCGCACTTGCAACAAAAGGCAAATCATGTTGCATTGTCTCTGTCTCTGGCTCTGGCTCTGATTGAAAGCGGAACGCAATCAAAATCCGACAATTGTCGCTGGTAATTTTTTCTTTTTTTCTTTTAATTTCAATAATCATCGAACCATTCAACTAAACACACACAGACACACACACACACACAGGCAGACAGGCAGACAGGCAAATACTCGAATTGAAATTCCAATTGCGAAGCATGAAAAAATGAAGCAGTTGGATTCAATGGCGGCAAAGGGCTGGCTGCCTGCAACCACTCGCTGCTGTAAGACTGATTTAACCCTATACAATTATGTCATATTAATGCCCAAAAAATAATGAGCACATGTACATGTGTAGAATATGTGTGTGTGTGTGTACTGCACAATATATATATATATATATGTATAGGGTATGCGACAAGCGACCAATGAAAACTCACCACCCGATCGCCTTTCTTCAGTGGTGTGTGTGAGTTCTTTCTATACCCTCGCAGAGGATATTAGATTTGTATCGTGAAGTGTGTAACGCTAACGGTTAAGGGAGACATCTTCAACTGCATCGTTTGGCTCTGAATTATTCCTTATATTGCTATGTGAAGACAGTCAACATTGGAAAGCTTTTGCCATTGTTTTTTGTTGATAATTATCGTGATGCGTATTGCATTACACATCATATTTTACATTGTGGTTCTCACTAATTAATTTAATTTAACAAAACTATGGCAAAACTGAAAAGTAAACAAATAAATGAGGCATGCTTATGATAAATTATAAGCGCAGAGTTCTTAGTCGGCGAGAGATCGACGAGTCATTGAATACCAAACTGGACTCTTAATTAATATGGCGATACTTAAATCTACTTTGCTTGGGAGTACTTTGACTGACGTGGATATAGACAAATATATGTATATTCTATATCTCAAGTGCCTCTTCTTACTTATCCATTAGTATTTAAAGTTTAAATAAATAAAGCAATACTCTCTGCATGAACACGTCGTTCTCAGAGACTTTAAGAGCTGGAGACAGATCAAGTTTGTTCGATAACTGCCCTCGTTGCCCAATATCGATCAATACCGATACCGATAGCAACAAAAGCATCAGTTTTTCAATTGAATTTAAAGCACGAATCAATATGTAAAAACACATTGCTGATGCTATCCAAAGACTTGGATGCTGAGCAACTCGTTGTCAAACTCTCTCGACTAGCCTCTGAACTGTGTCTTGCTAAAAGCTTGCTAAATTTGAACTCCAGCACTACGTAAGTAAATACACAAATTGTGCACACAATCAAATAAATGTATCGTGTAATGGCAATTAATTGAATTGCAACATTAAATTGGCACTGCGTGGCAACTGTGCTTTGATATTGCGTGAATCTGCAACTGCGAGCAAGAATGGCCAATGGTGACTGTCACTTATCCGTTTAAATAAAGATAACATTGCCGTGGCACCCTCTGCGGCTGCCACAGGTATATTACATGTATATCTATATATATATGTATATATATGTGCGTGTGCGTGTGGGTGTGTGTGTGTATTAAAGTGTGCGTGCTGCCAACAGTGGATACAAAAAATGTTCTTTTGACACGAGAGCGTCCATTGTATGCGCAATGAAATTGGTATGTTCTTTGCCTGTGAGAATGCGCTTATAATTGAAAATGGATGTGAATAAGAACTGAATTTGCTCGATCCATACATCTGCTAAGGTACGCCCACCACATCCCCCACATCCACCACAGCCACGACATCCAGTCCCAGCTTATAAGTGCTCATTCATCCCAATGTGCTGGCAAACATGAAATCAACTGTGCTTTGCACTGTAACTAAAATCCGAAGAAATAAGAAAAAATCACCCTGAAATTTAGAAATTGCTCTAAAGATTAAAAAGTTTTTCTTGTTTTTAGTAACAATTTCTCAGAATAACAAAAAATGTTTCTTAAAATTAGAAAAGCTTGTTGGGTGGGAAATAATTCGTGTAAGCCCCTCCCGGAAATTAGAAGTGGAAAGCCCAGTTTCTAGAAAAATACCACTCTCAATTTTAGAAATTTACTTTCTGAATAATCTTTTCTAATATTTATGGCAAGTTCATTTCCTGAGTGTATACAAGAAATGATATTCGAAATTTGTTGTGTTTCCAGCTGGGACAGTCTCATTTTGAATGGATATGCCACGGTTTGTGGCCATCCCCACTGGGTATATATCGCTTATCTATATAGTTCGCAAAATTTGAGTTTTCAAAGAGCCAACAAACTAAGAAATTAGATTAGGAGTAATCTCCTTCAAGGATCAGCAATGCATTTACGCCAATATCTCAGCTCAGTTTTAGAGCAGTAGTCATCAAATTTGAAGATAGATTATCAGTAACCTCCTTCAAAAGTTTTCCATCACAATTCAAGAACAAGAATTCCCCAATCTTAAATTTGGACTAGTAACATTTTTCTTTCAGTGGTCGAGATATGCCAAACTGCGGAAGAAGGGATTTTCAGCCTGTTTGCACCCGGCTAGTTCCGACGGCAACTTTATCATTTTTCATTATTGGATCCATTTATGTTAATATAATAATATTTGATCTCATAAAATCATAAATCAGCTCTGGAATTGTCCAAATAGTTGAATGTTAAGCGGAATAATTCGTCGACGATTCTCGAGTACAAGATTTGATAAGGATCAGAAAATATATTTGAATTGTTATGGATAACGACAAGGGTATGCATGTATATATATATATATATATATGTATATGTATGTTGTATCCATGTACATGTTGAATAAGTGACCATTGAGGACTTTCCCAAGGTCTGAAGACGGCTAAATTGAAAGGACCACAAGCGAGTGCAGACTTTGACTGTGAATTAATCGTGAGTGCGTCGCACTCGTTTTGCATTGGGTACTCGGACTGGCACTCGTACTCACACTCACACTCACACTCGCACTCAACCATTTTAAATTGCGCAACGGGCGATGTGTGTGTGAGTGGTGGGGTTAAGGCACCCCTTGCGTTTATTGGTGAGTCAACTGCGGATTAATTAAATACTCATATACAGAATGTTTGGTCGTGTGGCATAAAAGGACGAAAAGCACGAAGCCCGCCCGCCAGTCTCCAGTTTCCCAGTTCCCTCCATGAATAAAAGAAAAGTGTGTGGGCGTGTTGGGCAGGCCGTGGCCAATGCCATTGTTTTTTTAACTTCATGCACACCAGTCGGTCAGCACAATGGCTGGCAAGTACATACATACACACATACATACACACACACATACATACATACATAGCATTCATCACACACTGCTCTCACATACATACACACATACATACATACATACACATGAATTTCAATTATGTGTATGATTTGCAGAGTTGGCAAATATTTGCATGCTTTTACCTTTCAGATGCAATTTTGTCGGCTTCTTTTATGGACATTTGCTGCAACTGGAGTGAGTGCAATGAATGCGAGTACTCATACTTGAACAAGTGCTCGTCGCTCGCTGCTCGTCGCTCGTCGTTTGTCGCTCGTCGCTCGTTTGCCAAATGATTTGCCGGTTCGCCAAGACGAACAAGTTCGCTCGACCCAACTCATTCCATCCGCAATCAAATGCACATACAGCATATATATACATATGTATGTATATCAACTAGGGTGACTCTCGTAAGGACGATCTGTCGTCCTGACATGAAAGCATTTGAGTAGCTTACATCTTTCAAACTCACTTCACTCGATTCGAAACCATTCGTCCTTGCACCAGGAGTGTTATTGGAATTATTAATGAAACTACTGCTTTTTACTCAACATCATTTCTGAAGACAGAAGACAGATTTCAGCAGAATTGTCTTCAGTGATGATGATTGCAGATGTTTCTCTGGATTCGCCAATATAAACATTCTTCAACAGCCAGATTTATTTGTTATTTTATTTGGTCAGTTTTATTTTTATCTGGGTTTCCCCAATGCTTCAAGTACGTGTTGTAAATGCTTTATTTCCTATTTTTTTTATATCATTGAATTAGTAACTTTAATTTGAAATTGAATTTTTATATCTGATTTTTTTGAAACTGTTTTCCAAAATTGTGCACTGTTCGACTGTCGACCTCTCTCTCTCTCTCTCTCTCTCGCTCTCTCTCTCGATTTGAGAGAGAATTCGGTGATTTATATGATGCCATAATTAGAGCAGCAGAGAGGAAGTCGTTCTCATTGTGTAGCTGGTGAACTGAATTCAACTTTCCTAGGCATATAGGCCAGTCCAAGCAAATGACAAAAGTGGCAAACGAACTGGGGCAGATACACATAGACATTGCAACACATAGCTGTGCAGCTGTGCAACAAAACGGAGACGCGTCGCGACGTTTCCAAAAAGGTCTCAAAAGTAATGACATTCCGTGTCAGCATGGTAAAAATCTTTTATAGCGACCGCTATGACTAGGCTCCAAGCCAGTAATTAGTGGTCTTCGTCGTGGTCTTGGCCTTCCGATCGCACACACACACACACACACACACACACACACAGAGACACACACACACACATACATGGGTACGTGCTCTAAACCAATTACGGCAAAAGACTGACACGAGTTCTATAGACCCATATGAGACTTGTGGGCTTTAATTGTCAACATTAGTTACCAGGCGGATCGTGAGCTTCACTCCATGCCATGATGATCCCATTGATAATGACAGCTTCGCAGATAATCGCTGAAAGCACCCAAAACCCCCATAGACACGCATAATACTCTTTTTCCAGCCACTAACCTTGATTCATATATATTTCAATTAAATCATATTTTATTTCAATTAGATCGGACAGGAACTGTGGAACTATGTGACAACAACCCAGTGTCAAATGTCGAGATTCTCTGTTTTTGGTCAAGCAAAGCTGTTCTTCATAGTTGATTCACTTCTTCGGGCATTTTTGATTCGCCAGCGCATATGCAATTCGATGAAGTAGAGTATAATAAGATATTATTCGTTTCATATCGCATCTTTATAGCGCCTAGTGGAGCCACCTGATGATGATTATGACCAAGTCTTTCTCTCGGGTTTCATCTCTCTTTTGTCGCTGGTTTTGTCGTTGGTTGTGTACTTGATTAATTGGAGAATGGTCTTTGATTAACGCTGGCTTTGTGTTTTTAGTTTAAAGTTGTTGTTCTTCTTCTTTTTTTTTTTTGTTTTTTTTTTTGGCTTTTTACCTAATGCTTGCCAGGTGGCACTCATCGTCACCTACCTTAATTATAACGCCATCGAGTTGCGTCATCATTTACAAAGATCTGTGCTTTAGATACGAATGTGTGCATCTAAAGTGCTTATGAATATT
This sequence comes from Drosophila cyrtoloma, assembly GCA_035042485.1. Taxonomy (NCBI): domain Eukaryota; kingdom Metazoa; phylum Arthropoda; class Insecta; order Diptera; family Drosophilidae; genus Drosophila; species Drosophila cyrtoloma. Next base: position 173,199 of record JAWNLH010000885.1, on the reverse strand, counting down.
CCCGATAAAATATCTATATATATTTTAACATATTTACTTTTATAAATAATTTTATTTGTCATTTACTTAATTTATTTATTTATTTTTGTTTGTTTTCGTTTGTGTTTCATAATTTGGATTGAAAATACTTTCAGATTCAGCAATTCGAATAGCAATTGTTCTAAAATTGAGCTAAGACAATTATAATTTCGAAAGAGCAAAGTAGCATAAATAAAGCGAGAGATGGACAATAAAACAATAGGCGAATCCACAATGCAAATCCCATCAAAATGCCAGCGAACGTCGGATTAGCTCAAAGAAGTTGAGCAGTTGAGTCAAGACGCAAAGTGAAATGGCCAACTGAAATGCGAATCGGAAATTTGGGAAAAGTTGGGAATCGGGAACTGAGAATAGCAAAGGACTAGCGCCGGATTTTTTGATGCGGCTGCTTAACATTAAGGTAAACACAACACGGCCGAAGAGCACAATGCGGCCGACAATGGCACAGTGTTGCGAATAAATAATTAAAATAATAGGTCAAGCAACAAGGCTCAACAAATCCGGACACAATGGCCCAATGGCCCGGCAACTGCATTGATCCTCGCTGCGAGCCCGTTGCCTGCCTAGCGCCATGCGCTTAGCCTCAGCGCACAATAACAAATCGCTGGGCGTTCTGCGACTGTGCGTGTGTGTGTGTGTATCTGTGTGTGTGTATATCTGTGTGTGTGTGTGTATCTGTGTGTGTGCCGGCAGAATGGGAACAACAAAGCGGTAAACGGCGAACAGCGCAGCAGGCAAAACAATGCAATGCAAAGCGTTAAATACAGAAAAGCGAAATGGCAACCAAATGCCACTGAGCAAAAGAGCATTTCTTATATATATATATATATGTATATATATCGTGGCAGACCCGAAGCGACCCTTTTGCTTGTCCAAGTCGATCCGGATCCGGGCAGCGGGAAGCGTTGAGCCGATGGGACTACAGTAGCAGCGGCAAACAAAAGGCTCAAAGCCCAAAACACGACTAATTATCCTATTCACATCAAGTGTGTGTAATTACTCTCTCTCAGTGTTATATCCATGATCGATACGCATACGCATTGGCATCGGCATCGGCATTGGCTTTGGCATCCTAGCAAGTGGCCTGCGACAGCAGCTCCTTTTTCCTGCTGCACAATTTTGCCTGCTGTTTTAATTTTGCCGATGCTGCTGCTGCTGCTGCTGGTGCTGCTGCTGGTGCTGCTGCTGCTGCTGCTGGTGTACAACCCAAAGCCAATTACCGATTATATCTGCTGGCAACTGTAAACAGTGCCTCATCATTTTGCAGTTGTTAACTGTTTGCTGTTAGCTGTTTGTGACACACATCTCGGCCGTCGTCATCATCAAGCAACTGTTCGTCAGTTCGTCAAGTCAGTCTGTCGAACATACGGTAATCATCAATCAAAATGGATAGCAACGCACCATCAAAACCTACCTGTCCAAATCCAAATCGAAATCCCAATCCCAATCCCAATACCAATACCAATACCGATTCCATATACCAAGTCCATATTGTACTCGTACTTGTTTTCGTACTCTCGCACTTTGAGATGGTCCATGGGGCACATTGGGTGATCTGGCATGATTTTGACTCAAGATGAATCGGCCAGATTGTTCGCACCCCGTCGATAAGCAGTTAATTATATTTATTCTCATCCTGTTTTTTTTTTTTGTATTTTTTTTTTGTTTTTCTCTCTTGCCTCTCTTACCTTTTGGGCGTTTTTGTGCGGCGGCTTCGCTTTGTGCTGCATTATTTCCAAGTACGCGTGTCTAGTTGCACTTTCCAGCATTTTTCACCCGATATTTCGGCGCCAGAAATGATTAATCAATGGCAGTCAATACTCACTACACACACGCACATATATATATATATATATATATTTATGTACATCATTGCAACAGCTTGAGACAGTTATTGCATTGTCTGCGGCACACTGGATAGGTGTAGTCCGTTGTAGTTTAAAGAAAACCGTATAAATCATAATTTCATTTTCAAATTGTACATCGTCAATCAACATAATAAAATACATTTCGTGCCCAAAACTCAAGTAATCTACTAAAAATGAGCCAGCACTTTTGATCGATCAAGGCCCTGCGACCAAAGCCTCCATTTACGGAATGCGTTTAGAGTGGAATGCATTTCTTTTTGTTTTGTTTTACTGGTATTGGATTTTGTATTTCATAGATCTCTGGGGGAATGGGCCAAATCAGCGATAGCTTAAAACGTATAAGCAAAAAACTGTGCAAGCCTCTGTATCAGATTAATTCGAAGGATCACATGCTATATATGTATATGGTGTCTGTTGAGGTTAAAAACACAATTTGTATTTAATATGGGAAGAGAATCCAAAGTCGATTAATTACACAGACCGAAAAAAAAAACATATTTTTCCGTCTCTGCGAGGTGGACAGGATCTTTTTGATGGCTTATCCATTCCGTGACTCGAAGATTGAAAGATTAAATTAGGTGACTGGTGCTCAAAGTCTGTGGGAAATAGAGTCTTTCTTGACGTATGTGAGCCGGAAGTGGGCGTGGCCGGAAATATGTTTAACCGAACTTCGTAGGGGATTGTCAGTCACTAAAATGACAGATATAAACCTTAATGAATTTTGTGTGCCTGCAATTTATATGCCAATATTTGCACTTTACCAGCTTTAAAGTTGTGGGAAATATATGGAATAGTGTAATTTGTAATTCAAGGTGCATCGACTTGTTACCAATATCCCAGTTCACCAGTGAAGGGGGCATTCCAGTCCTAATATATGTTCCAAATTTGAGAAGGCTGTTGTCGGATGTGCTCAGAACAGGATTTACCCTTTACCCAGCTGATAAATGTATTCACTCATAGTACGCACTTGCCCAGTGCAGACGCAGGTACTAAAGAGTCACCAAATCGAAAATCGAAGACGAAGCATATCTGTATTCGGAAATTCAAGGCTGAAATCATTAAAACCAAGAAAACCCAGTCTCGTGACAAACGCGTGCCAAAAACAGCATTTTCCTCCTTCCTACCTACATACACAGATACAGCTATAAATCCGGGGCTCAATAAGATTGTATTTGATGATTATATATTATGAAAATATGTTTTCCTTAACACTTCTGTATATACTTATATATGTATCATTTTTTGGTATACTCATAATGTGAAAATTTTGTAAGTAATTAGATTTTGACTCGAGAGTAGTTAACGATTAATTCAAATATTTCTGATCTACAAAAGCTTAAAATACACACTTAAACTTACCGTTAGTGATATGTGCGTTCTCAGACAGATAGACAGATTGACATAGTTATATACGGAGTCGCTTATTAATGCCAATCAATACCTTACATACGATGTGTGGCCATACTTTTGTAATACATACTTAGCATCATTTTGTATTACATATTTTTCTTAATTGAATTATATAATCTTTTATAAGTCAGAACGCTGTTTACTTAAAATTTTAATGAAATTAATTGTAGTTATAGAATTCCACAATATCAATCAAAATCGAATTCAAATAGATAAAACCCCAAATTCACAAGATGTTTCCTTGAGTCTGAGAATACCTTGACATAATCTTGGTCAACTGCAGAAACATGATCGAAATCGGTTAAGAAACCTGAAAACCTTATAGGAAAACGTATTCTCGTGTTCTATAAATGCGATCAGTGCCCCTAAATCTATTCGCAAACTGTAGTCTTTTATTTAAAATGGTTTCAGCTTTCAAATTGTGAATGAAAATATAAACAAATCAAGTGCAGTGTTCTTCAGTTGAATGTAACCGATTGCTCGGCACTCTGATACCAAATCTGCCAAGAATTCTTTTATCGGCAGAGCATAAGGGAAAAAGCTAGTTGCATTTTTAAAAACTAAGCTCTATTCATTAAAGTATTCACATGAATATTCAATGAATATGTCTGTGCATGTGGACATTTTTATGTATCTTTACTCGACAAATCAATGTATCTTGTATCCAGTCCAGTTACCCTAAAGTCAACAAGATTTTCTTATAATTATAATTGTAATTATGACAACATTGTTCCAATTGGAAACTCCCCAAAAAGATTTCACATTTTCACTCATCTTTCTGCGAACATCAGCTTACAATATATTTCGACAGATGGCGCCTATTGCGGATCGTTGGGTTTGCGTCATCGCTAGGAATTCAGTGTGGCCGCGCACCCACTAGATTATTACAGACTCGCAGACGATATTTTAGCCGTAATTTATTTTAAAAGTATCTCACTTCTTGTTTAAACAATGATTAAAACCTTCCAATTTAATGAATTTCTTTATAAGTAAAAGTTGATTTGCCTTTTAGGTTGTTGCCTTTAACATCTTTCAAAGCACTTTGTTGTTATTAATATTAAAACCCATCCTTGAGAATTTAAGTATTTTCACTTTCGCCACAGTTCTTTGGAGGAACTGATGCAAAAGCAATTTACATAGTCACTTTAAATACCCGCTAATTGCTAGAATATGTGAGCCATAAAAAAAACCCAGATATGATTAATTAACGTTCACAATTTGTGTATTTGCTGACAGATTTTGGTTAGAAACAGGTTAAATGAATTGTGCAAATACTGCTAATTTGAATGTTGTTGGCATTGTCCGGCAATTGTCCCATTGTCGTTCCCTGGATATAATATCAGATCTGATTGTGATATTACAATATTATTGCATACAATGTCCACATGAGCAACATCAAAGCACTGCCGATGCTGTTTATCTAAGGATAATGGATAATGTGTAATGCGTCAGTGGAATGTCAAAATAAAAAGTGTTTCAAGCGCAATCAATTGAAATTAATTTGCATAAAGGAATGCCTGCATAGGCATTCTCCAGCCGTCCAAGTTACAATTTTGCGACTCTCTCAATGGGGCAGCTACCCGTAACTGGTGGCTCGCTTGCTGCCTGCCTGCCTGCCTGCCAGCCTGACTGGGTAGTTTGGGTGGTGTGTGTGTGTGTGTGTGTGTGTGTGTGGTTCGCACTGGGGATAACTTTGCTCTTTGTTGCTTGATTTGTGGTCGCCTCTGCATCTGTCGTCTTCACAATCAGATTTTAATTTGTGCGCAGTGTAAACGGTGTGGGAATCCAAACAGAAGCAAAACAGGCGCCGAACCCGAAGCCGAAGCCATCTACCAATATTCGCGTCCGTTCCAGCCAGGCGCACTCAGTGACAAACCACTTGCGTCCGTCCACATGTTTTTCGGCATAAGCAACGGGTACGAGTACGAGTACGGGTACGGGTGCGGGTGCGGGTACGGGTGCGGGTACGGGTACGGGTAAACTGGGTACTGAGTAGCAAGAACTGCGTTCGGCATTTGGTTCGGTTCAGTTCGGTTCGGTTCGGTTCGGGTTATGGCATCTGCACACACATCCTCGTTTGGCCCAGGGGCATTTTCGGCTCACAGCGGAACAGTCTGTTGGCACAGCTGAATTTAGGGTTTAAAATTAATTAAGCGGAAGTAAGCAAGTACGTTTGATTGTTTTAGACAGTTCCTGATTTTTCTAAAATTCATTCTCATTTAATTTAATATCCGGTATTTGGGGGCTGCCTGCTTCGCCAAATGGTGTTCTTATGGAAACCCCCAAATGCTGAGCTCTCCGTATAAAACAAACAATTTGTCTTATTCTCTAATTGTGTATTTCAAATATGCCTGTCACACCAGATCGAAGAAGACAAAATGCATAAATATATGCAAATAAATAGCGACCTAAACCTACCGATTTGAAAAGCAAATATTTTCTTTTTATATGATGTCGACTAGACGGATTTGATGCAAATAATATTTAAGAAATCAATTTTGTATTATTTACAATTTAGCAACTTATCGACTGATTACAGTATGCATATATACTTTACGAATATTGAATTTACACAATGGGAAATTTAATGTTAGAACGGTTGATAGCACGGAAAGTAAAACGTTAAAAAGAAAACTAATACAGAACAAGTGAGAGCGCTGCAGAGAGAGAGAGAGGGAAAGGCAGGCATATATATTTATATTGATTAATGTGGTATACAGATGTGGAATACAGATTGACAGTATTCCAACCAAATTAAAAATCAATATCTTTAATTTATATCTAATAATACTTATCAGCAATTAATTTTCACCGATCTAATACTCGATCAAATGAATGAAATGGATTCTGCGCTTGGTATACGATAACTTGTATTCTCTGTTTCTCTGTATATATGTATATGTACATACACTTTTTAGGGTCCGTATCCCTGTTTCGTAATTTATATGAGTAGGCATCAAAATAAATATGGAGAAAACAAAAAGATTACTCCGGCTAGGCATTTCGATTAGCAGCGTTTGTCCATGAGTTGACAAAATAGCAAAAATTTAAATCTCTGAGGTTTGAACTGAATCAGGTTTAATTAATGAGAGTGACTTGTGCCTTGACGCTTGCACATTGGTAATGCTCCAGTTTTGCACGAATCATTCTGGCTACCCCAACGATTACGGGTGCCCATTTATATCCGGTTTTGGCACGACGTGTTTTATGTTTACTGTCACTTAGCCATTTGGATTTCGGACCTTAAGTTATGCACAATTGACAGACTGTCGTGTCCCCCACATGTTCTTCAATACAAACAAAGATGAAACAAAGCAAATCACGCAAGTCCTCCCTCCTCGAACAGCATGTTGAGCCAGTAATTGAAAAGTGACACCCCACCCGACATCAACGAATATGACAATCATCAATCATTAAGGTGTTGCACAGTTGTTGTTGTTGTTGTTGCTGTTGTTGCGTGATGTTTTCTGTTTCGCTGTCGTAGCGAAATGGAAAATTAAGGAGGAGCGGACCGAGAATATGGGACACGGGACACTTGCAAGGACGGGACAGGTCAAGCCACGCCTGTAGGTAATCACCGTAAGACCGTAAAAGTGCACCAATTTAGTGAGGTCAAAACTATTTGGTCATTGGTCTTAAAGGCAAAAGGTACACTAAAAACAAAAAAAATCGCCTTTTATATAATTATTTTTGGCACTTCAAAAGAATCGCAATGATTAATACCGATAAAAGTTCCAAGTATAAAACTTCCACATAGTATAATAATAATAAGCGATTAAATAAGAAACTAACCAAAAATTAATCAATCTAATGGTTTTTAGAGTAAAATAATAATAAAAAAGAAGAAATAATAAAAGAAATGTGGCATGTAGGCAGCCGTTCGCATGGAAGGGGGAAAGTCATGTTCCTTGTATACCCGATTCAAAAGAGCGGAAGGAGGCTCGAAATCCGAAATCCGAAATACGAAATGCGGAACAGCTTTAATGATCATGTACATTAGGTAATGCACAGCTTTTACTTCTTACTGGTTTCTGGCTTGTTTTATGAGGCTCTCGAGTTTTGGGCTTCTAATTGAAAAGAGGTTGAACAAATAAACACAAATCGTAATAAAAGTTTATATGCAATAAATATTTTTTGGATACAGTCGAGCGGAGTTGCTTTTGAATTTTTTATTCGCCAAAATAAAATTGAAAATTCAATTTCGCAATCATTTTGGCACCCCAGACACCGACACCGACATCGACAACGTCGCCAGCCAGCCAACTGACTGCCTGCCACCAGCCATATGCTTGTTTGCCACCCTGCCACCCAGCCACACTGCCACTCTGCCGCCCTTACTGCCAGGTACTGGAGATTAAAAACGACAAACTCGAGCCTGTCGACGGACCGAGTCAGGCCAGCCAGAGTCGGGCCGACGACATTCGGAGTCGCATGATGGGATGAGCACTGTTTGGTGGTTGGACGTGGACAAGGTCCTGGGTGTGCACACGAACGCAAACGGGTTCATTAAGAACAGCTAGCACTCGGAGAGGCAGATAGTATTTGGCAGGACTTCAAAGTTGGCCCGGCTAGATTCCGATTTAGCAGAAGCTGCATTACTATCCGGAGCTGCCAGCGCGAAAGCGGGCAAGGCATTGCTGTTTTATAGCCTTTTCGTAATAATAATTAAAATAAAAAAGTTTGCCAGCCTGAAAAAAAAACAAAAAAAAGAAATAACGGAACGCAGCCCAGGGACTTAAAGATGAACCCTTTTAAAGAGTTGCCATTTGTTGAATGGATTCCCAACTAAGTACAGGTTATGCTTTTAGGCTGGGACATTATTAATTAACCCGTTGTTAGCCATAGCGGCCTCATTTCTTCTAGCTTTTTTTTTGTGTGTGTGTCTGTTTTGTTTTTTTTTTTTTTTTAAATTATGCACCTATTAATGTTTAAAATGCACAGACCCAAAGTGCCCGCACACCTTTCCTTAAATAGTCCATAAACTTTTATGTGTTTGCTAACCGTTGTCAAGGAATAATGGCCACTCCGTAAATATGCAGCCAAGGGTCACGACCATCTACGTATAAATTCATAAATATTTGCATAATTATAAAGTCATGAAAAAAAAGAAAAACAATTAGCAACCTACAAAATGTTACCCATCCATCAATATATCAAAATCTCCACCTAAACAATTGAAAGTAAACTGTCGCCGACTGCATGCTACTCCATAATCTAGCTAACCAATTTGCTATAAATATATAAATAAATAAATTCCTTGGAGGATGTTAATACTAATCCACCTTCCAAGATTGGTAACCTTAGCTCTTAAAAGCTTTTCACGATTATCGGAGACGGGAGACGGGAGTGGATGTGGCCAAATTTACCTCGATTTGATGGCGGGTGTTGCATTAAAATTGTGGAAGATATGTGATTATCTCTGTTATTGATTTACCAGACAATTTGTAGCCACTGTTATGCAATATGCAACCGTAAGGCTATCGTAAAATCTTAAAGGTCTGGTTTTCGAATGGTATGTCCTTCAGTTAATAAACCTTATTGATTATGTTCCGGTTACTTACTGCTATCCACACACAGAATCACGCTCACACAGACACAGACAGAGGCACAGAGGCACAGAGGCAGAGGGAGACCGAGTTTATTTGTACTATAAATGTTCTATAAATGTGCAGAGAGAATGCTGGAGTAATATTTGGAGCATTCAACCGCAAACACAACCACCACAGCAGCAACAACAGCAGCCATTTAAGGAAACGTTTTCAATTAAGGCAAAATACCTTAAGGTAATGTTGAAATCACTTAAAGAAATGATAATCACTTTGTACACACACGTTTAACACCTCGGGGCTGCTCACTTGCACTGCTGCCGAAACTAAGTCTGTCTACTCGTGTGGGCCTCAGGTCCTTCAGCTTCCAAACTCCAAACTCCCGCCGACCTTGTTCCTCTGTCCCTGTTCCCAGTTCCCTGTTCCCTGTTCCCTGTTCCCCTTCCCGTTCACGTTCCCGTCGCTATCGTTTTGTTTCGTCTAAGTCTAAGTCGAACTCGAACTCGGTGGCAGTTCAGTTCACTTGTTTTTGTTGTGGATTAACCCGAGCAAAAGAAATAAATTCACCTGCAGATGCTGACGAGTACCTTAGCGATTGGATAGCGACAGCCTTCTACACGTGCCTCCCCTAACCACCCACTCCCCTCTCCGACGGATGAGGATGCGGATGCTTAAGCCGAGGAATGCCGCAGCGCATATGGAGGCTATGTGCCCGGAAATGGCAATAGCATTGTGCCTTATCAGGGTTAAGCAGGGGCTGCTCGGCTGCTGGGTTGTTTGCTGTTTGCTCTGGGGGCATGAGCTACTTTGGGGTCTTGTAAGCTCTTACGGAAAGGAAAAGGTAATTTAGTAAATAATAGGGTCAAAGACAAATATTGTTGTGGGTTCGTGCAATGAGCAACGCTTTCGGCGTGTTTTGTGCGTGAAAAGCGTGTATAAGTTACTTTGAAGCAATTGAGTCCGATTAACTGGCAGCAAGCAGCCAGCAACAGCCAGCAGCAGCCAGCAGCAGCAGCCAGCAGGAAGAAGCTGTCAGCGAGTAACAAGAAGGGATATTGACCCCACTTAAGGCATTGAACACACACCACAAACCACACACTCCACACTCCAAACAAGGATCTTCTAACCAAGATGCGCGGCAAAGTTTACAAAAAGAAAACCCCAACATGCATTTACCCCAACAATTCGTAATGTTTGTTCAACTTATGATTTTATAAATTGTCACAAAATGTATCCTTTTTCTCGGGGATAAAATAGAACACATTTGATGCACTTTGAGCCTCGTGTTAAAAATAGAATCCGCTTTTATGGTAGAGTATAAAATGTACTCTGATCGCGATAATTAGAAGACTGCAAACCCTTTCGATGCCTTTGACATAAATTAATGTATCTAAATTATAATTATTTATTGGTAATCAATGTTTCTAATGCCATATAAAAATACAAGGCTTACAAAATTAAATATGCAAATATCTTCTAAGCAAGTAATCAGTTATTTTGGCGAAGATTCTATTCACCCATGAATTACTCAAAACTCTTATTATGTAGTTTCTCTAGTTGAGACAATACCTTTCGGTCGGTACACAGCTCGATCCAAGCGGACTATTCTATCACATCTTTAATTCCTTTTCTATATGTATATATTGGTAGTCCCTGTTAGCTTCTGTACTGGAATGGACTGCCGTCCATTCCAATGATGCATATGTATGTACATCCAAGTGAATCACAGTATTTTCTAATCAAGGTAAGTAAAAAGTATGCTTTGCAAGTGCTCGTTTTAAAAGTAATATGCTGTTTTTAGCATTTTTTCTTTTTAATGTACGGTGGCCTTTAGACAGTCCCCAGCCTTTGACATCATTTGTAACAGGGAAGGAACTTTGTTGCTCTTGTTCTTTGATGCAATATATATACATATTTATATATATTTTTTTACATTCTACGAAAACGCGCCTATGCATTTGGCCGCGATCCGCGGACTTGGGGTGAGTGGCTTGGGATGTGGGTGTGGATGTGGATGCGGGGTCCGGTAACTGCCATCGGGAGTGGTGCGACGAACATTAAGTAGTAGAATGTTGTCTTTATAACACTGTGAACACAAACAAAGAAAGGTCACAGCTTGCCCCCGGCATAACAACAACAACAACAGCAGCAACAATAAGGACAACAAGTCAAGGAGACTCACCCCGAGCCACAAATTTTCAATAAATTAGGTTTCTTTACAGATTCCGCCTTGACGGCGTCGTCGCTGTATCCATTTAAGTCGCCGCGACGGCATGCGGCAAGGCAATTCACCCCATATTTGTTTTGAATGCTTCTGCTTCTGTGTACGCAAACGAGGGCGAAACTTTTAGCGGCCCCCGGTCCAAATCAGCGGCCAGGGTCAGCTCCAGAGCCAGAAGGTGGAAGCTGGTCGAAGGGCCGCGAGCCAAATATGCTTTGCTGCAGTAGTCGCTGATTTATGTTCTTTTTAATGCGGCTAAAGTAAATGTCATTTAATTACACACGATTTAATGGAATTTTACGCATTATCGGTACATTTTTTTTGAAAAAGAAAACAAAATAAAACTTCTTTGCCCACTTTTCCTAGCCGCTGGCCTTTTAACAAGTCAACTGCGGTCTTCTCCACTCCTCCAATTGAAAAGTTGCCTTGTTTGTCTCGCGGGGAGGGGGGCGCAAGCAGAGAAATAGATGCGACATATAACATCAAAGAGATGCTCAGCATTTTTAAAAGGTTTTAAAAGGAAAATATTTGTTCTCGTCTAGTTTACAGAATTCATTATTTATTAGCAGACGAAAAACACAAAAACCAAAAACTGCATTTACATTATGCGTAAGCATTTTAAAAGATGAGTCTTTCCTATATCCAGCCTCTCCCAGAAAACAATGTGATTCGAGTTACTGTCGCAGCTCTCCAAAAGTATTTCATTTAAATAAAGATACATTATTTTATAATGCGTATAGCTGTCATGACTGTACTCATATCTAAACATAATCTAAATCGAAGATGAGGTTAGATTACAATATATTTATTTTTCACCTATTAATGAAAATGAAAACTCAAAATTTTTCTAAAATTTAGCAACAATAGAATGTTTCATATGCAATATAAGATCCGAGATTCGCTACTTGTATTTGCATCCTAAAAAGAATGAAAAAAAGAGGATTAGTGGATTTGGCCCAAACCTTTCTAATTTTTAGAAATATTTTATTGTATTGAGAAACTATTTCTAAAAACAAGAAGAACTTTATAAAATGCGCTTGTCTTTCTTCTCAAACCTTTATAGACCGCTGAGTATATATTTTAGTTTGGGGTTTTATTTGAACTTTTAAATATATATTTGTACGATTTTTTGCTTCCTCGTCCGATTATTCCTATGGCAGCTATATAACTGATATATGGCAAATGTCTGCTTTTGCCAAATGCGAGGAACTTAAGAAATTGCGAGTTTGGTTAGGGTATTCTGGTAAAAAATAATGTTCTTAATACAATAAAAAATCTGTCAACTGATTGTTCTTTTGGCAGCTATATGTTAAAGTTGCTCGATCCGGTTTTATCAGGATAACTGTTACAACACTGGCCAAAAAGTCGTAGCTCAAACAAAAGTTCAGGGAGTCCAGGCAACTAAGTAATGCCCAAGTACATTTAATAACAAGGATTATGTTGCACAAAATATACAAAAAAAAAAGAAAAGAAACAAAAAAAATCAAAATCCTAATTATAGCTGACAGTAGGTGACTAATCTCTAAAATTACGAAAATCGGTGTAAAAGCAAAGAAAGTAAACTGGAGAAAAGCAAATATTTCACAGCACATGACATGGTCACATCTGTCCCAGAGTCAAGCTAAAATTACTTTTGACTCGACTGGGCTGGGCTGGGCTGGGCTGGGCTGGTCTGGGCTGGGCGGCTGGTCTGGGCTGGGCCGGGGGGCGAGGGTGAATTGCATATTTCAACGAGCAATAATTGCCAGCTCCACCGTCAGTTCAGTGATTGTGACGGAGTGGGTAGGATTTCGGGTGTGGTTGCCCTAAACAGCATTAAAAAGCCTTGTCCCAAGCTGTTAGAAGAAGGTAATTGCTATAAAATTGCTTTGTAATTGCTTACTAGAAACAAATAGCCGTCACATTAATAAAAACAAAAAGTAAAAATGTGGTCTTTTAAAGTATAGCAGCGCCCAATAAAGCCCCACTCGAAGTGGTGACGCTGGTCTGACGTGGGTCTAACACTTCGAACCCTCGGCAAGCGGGCGGGCTTGCCAATTCACCACCCCCGCCCCAACCCTCTCTACCATCCACGAACCATTGAGAACCGAGCGCTGAACCGCTTTATTTAATTAGACGCTCACAAACCAATTAATCAATTTTGGGGTTCCTGTTTGCGCTCCCGTTCGTTACCGTTCTCCTCCTCCTCCACCTGCTCCTGCTCCTGCTCCTGCTCGCACTTCCCTCTTGCCACCACCCATTCCATTCGCGTTCCAGTACTACTTATGCTCCTGTTACATTTAGTCTCTCATTTCCGATCAACCCTGCGCTCCTCGCTGTCTTCTCCGTTGTCAAAGTCAAATGATGTACACTTTTATGCTAAAATTAAGTAATGGCCGCATATTTGGGCCAGGGCCAGGGCCAGCAACAAAGCAGCAAAGCAACAAATGTAATGAAGAGTATCTCTTTCACCTAATACAAAAAAACAACAATGACGACAACAGCAACAAAAAATAAATAAAATCCCGTTAAGGCCATTTATCACCCGACAATTTGTGTGAGCCCAATTTTGTTTTGTTGTTGACGTGATATTATTTACAGAGGACTGATTTCACCCTCTTGAATTTGTGACCGCATTCAGCTAAACAACTAAGTGTCAGTTGGCCTAAAATATTTACAGAAGCACAGGTCAACAGTCAAATCACTCGCAGATTCAAATTTGATTATGCACACAACATAAAAGCAATTAATTTTCACAAATATCTGCAATTGATGTACAACAAGGTATTCGAAATTATTAAACATTCAGCGGTAAATATTGATACATTGTTCGAAATTAGTTCAAGTCTGTTGAGGCTCGATTCCCCGTCTCACTCTCTCATATGCTGTATAAGTAAAACATTTACTACAATGTAAAATATATTAGTGAATGAACAGGGAATGCGATGTTGGACTACAACTATCCACAGGCGATTCAAACAAATACAAAATACAAATCAATTGTGTTATTTTTAATAAATATTCACAGCGCATTTATTTCGTACTAATGCCAACAAAGCTTGTAATTATGCACTAAATACAATTATCATAATAGCGAGATCATATTATTATAGCACAATCCAATCGCAAATTGTTCTACATAATCAGAATTAAGTTACAAAAATCAGAGACAACGAAAAACTTAGAATGGCAGTAGAATTTAGTAGTAGAATTTATAAGCACGCGTTTCAAGCTTTGTGTTCATCTTTGTTTATGGTTACCATTACACATTGTTCCGAAAATTAAATCTTATTGTTTATTAAAGTACCAAGAAGTGTCCTGGTGGGATCACATGTGCTTGCTCGATGCTTACGCGGAAGCCAGTATCTCCAGTATCTCATTTAGAGTCCTCCGCCTCTCTTCCCATGGAAAGGAAAGTGACTGTAATATTTGGCTTAATATGTAACTGGCCAATTGTGTGCAATAATACAATGTACAGACAACACATAATAAAATATGCACCGCAAGTGTAAATGAAATGTTAAAGGTGTGGAGGCCCTAAAACGAAATTTGCATATAACAAATATGGCACATGCACTTTACCAGAGCGCCAGATGGGTGGCTGGAAATGGGGGCATAATGGCAATAAACGCGTGTAGTCAATGCTAATGTGACCATTACCGTCGTGTGAAATTCATGATCTCATGCAAATCCACACAATCCGCATGCCGCGCACAACACATCCGGCCGATAAAATTTGCAACTTTTGGTGACAAGCGATGGGCGCTGAGGTGGTCGTGCAGATGGAAGTGGAGGTGGAGGTGGAGGTGTAAGCGGAACTGGGGCCATCAAATAGCAACTGGCACAGGGCAAGTGGCATCGCTTAAACGCCAAAACGACAAACGCAGCCAGTGCCATTGCCAGTGCCAGTGCCAGTGCCAGTGGCAGTGGGGAAGCCAGCCGCAGCGAAGGTGTCATAAAAATCCTATTATGTACATTACAATATCAAAAGAACATCGCAATGGATGCCACCGAATCCCATGAGGAAATGCGTATGCGACGACCGCGCAAAGGGCGCAAAGCCCACAAGCAACAGCGCAACAAGAAAGGGAAATTGCGAATGGGAATGGGAATGGGAATGGCTACGGAAAAGGGGAACAGCATCAGGCATCAGGCATCCAGTGAGGTGGTAGCCATACCACGGCAAGAGGGCTGCTCCATTTGTTTCGGCACAAGCACACTTCATCCCGCATCAGCAATCATTCAATCAAATCATGCCTATTTCCATACTACTTCAATGTTTTTGTGTGTTAAGTTTTTAAAAAATATATAATCAATGGATAAAGTATTTTAGGCAGACAAGTGTACGGCTCTCCAGTAACCGTGTGACACCCCTCGGTATGACAGCCCTCGATGCCGCAAACGCGTTCACACTGTCTTCTGACGGATATGATATAATAAAATGGCTCCAGAAGATTTTTAATAAATTTGCAAGCAAATCAACCACTGCCAAAAAGGTGTCTTGGCTGCGGTACCAGTACCAGTACCACAGTACCACTACCGGTGCCAGTGCCTCTGCCTGGGCCTGGGCCTGTGCCAATGCCGATGTCTGCTGAAGCAGAAACAACAGCAGAAGCCAATGGCAAAGTTAAGGTCGAGGCATCGGCAACAACACCCAAAGCGACATAAATTATGACAAAATATGAACCATCGACGGTAACGGTAGGCGGTGGGGGAAGGGGAGGGGGAATGGGGGCAAGGGGGGCGGGCAAGGAGCAAGTAGCAAGGACCACGGGGGCCTTGCTTCCGTTTGATGCGCTGCGCCTGGTTTTTTTTTTTGTTGTGTTTTTTGTGGGTGGTGGTGCTGAGCTTGGACGCGGATGTGGATGTGGATGCGGATGCGGATGCGGATGCGGATGCGGATGTGAATGTGGATGCGTATACAGAGGGTGCGTATTTTATGCTTTGGGTGCCAAAAAAAGTGGCAAAACATAAAAGCGAGCAGCATGAAGCGCATAATAAGCAAATTATAGAACGTTTAGAAAGGACAAACCCGCCTCGGCCTGGGGACCCCAGAGTTGATGGCAAACATCTAGCCGAGTAGATGTTCCGTCATTATGGCCAGAAGCAAACAGCTTCAGCTTCAGCTTCAGCTACTGCTTCTGGTTCTGGTTCGAGCAATGCAAATTTACATTTAGTTAAGCAGCCGGATGGCCATCGTGGGTTGCTTGGGGTGCCTTCAAGAGCGGGATGGCATACAATAAATTGTTTCTATTACTTACATATACATGGCAATGAAGCAGTAAACACACAAATTTAATAACCAAACGAAATTTTCAAATTAGTGACTGGTCCGCTTAGCAAAATTATTCAAGAGTTTAAGAATTGATGCGATTGGTGATTCAGTGCAGCTGCAAACCCAGATCAAAGCTGATCCCAAAATAAACTTTGGGGCTTCCTGTATATTGTGTCATAAAAAGTGCAAGACTAATTTGTGCACCAATTTTAACTACCAACTTTAATGGGTTTTTTCGATGGATAAGCGTGGTTTTATAGAGTTGTGCAAGTGTGCAGAAGAAAGCATCATTTTTGTCATATTCTTGATCATCATCAGTCCGTCCGTCGATCTGTAAAATCAAGCGAATCTCTTTATAGTTCCTATGACCCAGACGCTTCCAATTTGAAATATACGTTCTCGTGTGCCACACGCAGATCGAGTTTATTTTTATATAAATAGATTCACCCCTTTCCCCTACATTGATTAAAATCGATAGCCAATTTAATTCAAATTTTAATATAAAAAGAAAAATTAAAATAAAATAATATTTGCATGCTATCATCAATGCAAATAAGCTGTGGCAGAATGAATTTAGTATTTGTTTTTTGCATCTCCCGTGTTGTTAATCGACAGCCCCATCGAAAAGCATCATTTGCACAAACAAAATTCAGAGCCACGTCAAGCATCATATTTGATTTTGGAGGTTTTGAAGTGAAACAATTTAAGCATAATTTCTGCATCGCGAGTTCTTGTTCTTAAATCATATTGGTACAGAACTGGCTTAAATTGCTGAGTGAGAGGAAAACTTGGCTTTTTTTATTTTTATTTATTTCATTTTTATTTATTCAGTGTCAAGCTACAGATTATGACCAGGCACGATCAGAGACATCCACCGGCTCGGTTCCTTCTGGTTGATCAGCAAAATTCAAAAAACTTCTGAATGCTGCCAGTGAAAACAAAACTGTATGAAAATAAATATATATATATATATATATATATATATATATATATAAAAGTTCAATAGCAATTCTACAAACCGAAAATAGAGCATGCGACGGTCAAGCTCTGTGGTAAAGGTATTTATAAAATGCATATAAGGCCATAAAGTCAAATTGATTGGCCCGCAAACTATGTATAATAAATTGAAAAGAATGCCTTAAAAATGGAATAATACGAGGACGAGTGCGAGTGCGTTCAAACATGCCTGCTGGCCAGTGCCATTCCAGACGGGACGGCCATGTGTCCTGGCCCTCACCTAGGCATCAGCTTTGGCCATACTTTCCAATATCCCATCGACAGTATGTGCTTCGAATAGTAAGCATTTGGTTCGCCAGTGATTCCATTTGCCAAGATTTATACTTGACGCCAAGTGGCATTTCAAAGTCCCATCCCCCCCCCCCCCCCCCCCCCTTAGAACCGTGTGCGGACAATGTCGATATCAAATTGGTTGGGGGTGGGCTGAACAAGGCAGGGCGGGGCAGGGCAGGGAGGTTAAGTGACCGACACCCGCTTCCCCAGGGTGTCGTAATTTTCGAGATATGAATGTATAACAATTTTTGCTTTTCGAAACTGTCGAATGTGGGTTTCCATTTTTATTTGTGACTATCTCGACTTTGGCCACAGCAGTCCACAAATCGATATGGATTTCAGTGCAATACATATATACACATACTATATACATGATATATGAGATACATGTACATAAAATAAAATGAAAAGAAAGCTCTACACGAGGTAAAAGATTGATGAAGAAGCATTTCAATTCAAAAATATTAAAACAGTATTCAATTTCATAAGATTACCCAACCAAAATTAAATTATTAATTGGGCTAAACAATTGTTATGGATCTATTATGGACCCCTCTGAACCTCCGGCTCTTCCACCAACCCTAATTCGCTTAGGCGAATGCAACAATCGTATTTTATTTGCTAAGCGAACACATTCAGCTATGATTATATTGTATTAGTTTAGTTAGGTGTTCTTCGAGTACAATTTCACTCTCAACTAACCCTCAGCTAACCCGTGGCTGTTGTCTTTGCCTGGCTGTGTACATATTTGCCAACTTACTCACTTACCATAAGTTGCATGACATGTGCCACTGTGTTGCATGTCGTAAAATGAATATCTGCTTCTGCTTTAAAATTATCGTTTAGCAAGTGGAGCAAAAGGGACGTGTTTTCACTTTACAAAGATGTGCTTCCATTTTATGAACTATTGTGAACACTATAATTACAAAGGCTTTTTTCGTTCTTTATCTTTTGATATATATTTATACATATTTCTATATCGTTGTGCACATCTAGTCATCATAAGCTAATGTTTGTGCTGTGCAACAAATTGTTTCCCTATCGGCCGCATGAATCAAATAAAAACAATTACAAAAGCATGCAGGGCGTGGGGGGTTTTGGAATTCCTCAACAGTCACGTGACCCAAAAATCGCAATAAATCCGTTAAAAACTCCAAGAAAAAACTTTCCCCACAGGCAGCAGCAGCAGCAAATTTAAATAAGTTTCATAAAACATTTGCTCGTTTTCATTTGGTTGCCACTGTATGCGGATGCGAGTGAGTCGACAGGCGACCGCCTTCTCTTGTTCCCCCAAAAACCCTCCCAGCCACCCATCAGTTCGTTCGTCCTGTTGCCAGTTACGGTCAGGTCCGTGCAAGGAACAGGAACAGGCCCGACGCCTTGTCTGGCGGCACATTATTAACTTGTCATACAAAGATAAAAATTTATCAGCGTAGATGCGTGTGCCGTGTTACTTCACAGCGTGAGATCAACATGAACGTCGACAACATTCTTCTCCGCCACCAAATTCTAAGCCCACACAAAAGCAATCGAAAACCAACCCAGAACCCAAACCCAAACCAACCCAACCCAGCCCAGCCCAACCCAAGAAAACCTTGATTCGTTCGCGTCCTTCCACATCCGCCATCCGACATCCGCCGGTGAAAAATTACTATAAAACGTTTTGTGGCATTTTAATGTCCACAATATTCGTTTTGGCTGCTTTATGAAAAAAATTCAAAAGAAAAACAAAAGCAAAAGCGAGACGACGGACACATCCCAAATAGCATGTGGCATGAGGCATGAGGCATTGGGCATGCTATTGTTGTTGTTGTTGTTGTTGTGCAAATCTCTATGAAAACTTTGATGAACATTTCATGGCTTACATAAATACCCCAAACACATTGAATACGAATGAAAGGGGTCCAATGCAGTTGCCAAAAAGTTATGTAACAGGCAAAAGGAAGCACCACAAATAGCCGAGGCGATCTAGCCACTCTTTGGGGAAAGTTACCACTAATCCAACTTAGCAACTATATTGAATACATCTCAAAAATTGCTCAAGATATTGGCATTTCCGATTTTTAGCGCCTGCTGGAGTCAGCTTAAGCCATGGCCGGCAAACTTATAAGCCTTGTCTGCGAAGGATATCACCAACAATTTACCCAGCAAATATGGTGAACCTAGCCATAAAATTGTGCTGTTAACGACGTATATATATACGTATTTATACTCCAAATTTATAGTCTCTATATTGAAGACTTCAGAAGTTTATTATATTATTTAATAACAATAATATCCTAAAATTTAGATACATTATTTCAGCTTTCAGAAATTAAATCCCAACATTTATGTTCAAAATGCCCTAGAAATTAGAAGTAATACAGTTCTTACGATAGAAATTTCTATATTAACACAAATAAAAATATGGAATTTCAAAATTTGTTTTTCAAATATTAGAAATATCTATATTAGAATTAGAAAATCCCTCAAGTTTCTATTTATCAAACAAAAATAGTGGCATCTTTAAGAGAATCCCATATTGAATATCCCATATCGATTCAAAACATAAATTATGCAAGTATTTACCAATAATTTGAATCAAAGTAAATTTCTACAAGTCGAGAAGTATTCCAATTCTCAGTTATTATTCAAAATCAACTGTCAATTTACCTGGACAAGTTTTTGAAAAGAATTTATCTGCCGAACAAACTTTATTAATGAACAGCATCCTGAAAAGCATCATCAAAACCGATGATTGATGCCAAATGTCGCCCGCATAATATAATGTGTATATATATGTATATATGGGATCGGCGACGTTTCGTTCAATACGTTAGACACTTCAGGATCAAATTGAAATCACCTTTGGCAAATTGAAATAAACATGCCTCTTTCGATGGCAATTTGGATCTTTAAAGCATAATCGATGAATATGGAAAACAAGTTGACTGCTAAATGACAACAATTATCACTTAATATTAGAAATGGTAATAAATCACGTCGGCTGGCTCTATCGCATTGTACACATACTTAATTAACCGTTGTCTTTTATTGTCTCTTCGTTTTGCATTGCAATTAACTTGGCCGCTGGCAGTTTGTCAATGTGGCCAGTTCATGGCTAGGCGCTGTTGATATAACCAAATGGTCACATCCATGCCACTGAGAACAGTTGGTGGCCAGTTGCCCAATTGTTTATAGCAGTTCGGGCCCTCATTTGTATGGAGGGCAGCACACTTGAGCAACTGCGAAGCCTACCGGGCAATAAGGGTCTTAAATCAGGCATTATTCATTAGTCGACGCCATTCAATAGGCAAACGCTTACACATGCATGGGAATCTGCCTCTCACACATATATATATATATATATATCGGTGTATGTGAGTGTGTGTGAGTGTGTGTAATTGTGTAGAGAGGACATTTAAAGAGCAGAGCGTCTGCTACATTTTGATTGAACTCATTGGATGCGCTTGGATTGAGCATTGGCAACTGCCAGTTGGCAGTAGTTTCTTGGTTAATTGAGACCCACAGATAAAACTTTGGAAAAACTAATTTCATAGGCGTACTGTTGGGTGTATGCGTGTGTGTGTGTGTGTGTGTGTGTGTGTGTGTGTTGTGTGTGTGTGTGTGTGTTGTGTGTGTGTGTGTGTGTTGTGTCAGAGGGCGTGAGTGAGTGGCAGCACATGGAGTGTGTGCGAGTGTGTGTGTGTGTGTGTGTGTTGAAAGTGGAGTTCCTGTGCCAGCGCCTGTGCCAGCTGATAAGCATTTCATGTCACATCCTTGAGGGCTTCACAGGCTACAGCAGACAGCAGAGTTCACATGCCGAACCCCATCTACACCCTCCCTCCCGCCCACTCTCGTTGTTACTGTCACCGTCAGCCAGCGCTTAAGATTGCTTTCAACGTCCTTAATTGCTTTTTTTTGTGCTGTGTATAAGTGTGTGTATTGCCATTCTTTTGATGTGCCCGGGCTGAGGCGGGGCGAGACAAGCTTTTGTCATGGGCATGGACATGGACATGGACATGGACACACACATGGACTCCTGACTCTTTGACGTGCTTTTCGTGGTGCGTGGTTGTCGTCGTCGTCGTCGTCGTCGTCGTTGTCGTCCCATTTTTGCAGGAAGCGTTATTTCAATTTCCGCCTTTCCGTTTTCCTTTTCAACAAACAGCCAGACACGCCATTATTGTTTGACGTGTCAGTGTTAATGAGTCATCGTCCATTAAGTTTGCTCATTTCAAATGGGCAATTAAATTCGACTTTATTGCACTTCAACAATAGCGAAACCCGAAGCGAACTTTAACTCCAAAACACAGATGGACACTAAAGCCGACATTGAAACCGCATCGAATTTGTGGCTCACTGCGTGCGTATTGAACAATGACCAAACCAAAACCGAACCGAAACCGAACCGGACCGGACCGGACCGGACCGCAAGCGAACCCGCTACCCAAATGGCAACCCGAACACAATTTGTATTCGCATAGATGCGAGGGGCGAGGGGCGTGGGGGAGGGGCGTGGAAGGCGGCTCTAACTAAGTAGAGCAATAAATCAGCATCTATGTACACCTAAATTATGGCTCCATCTAGAATTTCTCTTAAATACGAGTTGCGTTAAATGGGACAAATTGCATTCAAACAAGTGAGATCATTGCAGTCGGCCCTTGCCGACTCCGCAATACTCTGATCCAATCGTAAGACCAATTTCAATATATTTGCAAAAGAACACACTCTTTCAATTCAATCAGCAATTCGACTTTTCCACATTTACAATTTTTGCCAATCTCGCCAAGTTTTTCGTGGGTGGTTGCGGATGGCAGGAGTGGTTTCTAGAGAGTATCAAGGATCTAGATCTGTATATGTATGTACATACATATGTTAAGAACTACAAAAAAGGACTTACGTAAATTATAAAGTTTTAATTTATCTGCATAACCCAGTGGAAAAGAGGGGGAAAGAAGTGCGGGTGTTGGGGAATGCGCATCAGTTAACAGCTTGACCCTCTTAAACAGGTTGTTAGTAATCGATCTTTCTGCTCTGAAAGAGTGAGCCGATATTTGAACGATATTCCCAGTTATATATGTATGTGTACCTCAACATTTCGGCGCCTCAAAATTGACTTAAATCACTAAGCAGACATTACTATATTGTTTTGCTCGCTCGACTGCAAATCTGCCCTCAAATTAAATAAATATGAAAAGCTCAGTTTTTGATCTTATTTCATTTTCTAATTAGACTGCATTTTGGCCAAGGCATTATTAAGGATGCTGATTGCGCTATCAGCTTTTCGATAGCTTTATTTTCCAATTAATAACTCGAAGTTATTTCCACGTTATAAACTTTATTTAATCTATTTAGACCAGAAGCCAGAGCTTTTCAGTCTTTTCAACAACAGTTTGCTAATTAAAGGTTTGAAGCCAATTGCTAAAACTTTTCACAACAAGAGTAACTATAAACAATTGATAAGCTGGAGCTATGCGAAACAACTGATTAGCTGCAGCGAGAGAGAGAGAGAGAGAGAGAGAGAGAGAGAGAGAGCGCGCTGCACAAAGAGAGCAGCTCAAACTGCATTTAACATAATGTGGATATGTAATTAAGACTAGCAATAAGCTATTCAAGCAAGTTAACAAATCATAATCAATCCAATTTCTTTGCTGCTGCTGCCAACAGATGCTATTATTTGGAATCCGTTTATTCAAATCTATTGAACAGCTGCTGACACTGGAGATCTTTAGTATGTCTTTAATCGATTTCGATTTCGATTTCGATAGGTCTATATTTGAGAGTCTTTTATCTAACTTTAATCTAATCTAATCTAATCTAATCTCTAAAGTTTGCCATGTCTCTTGTCTGTTATTATCAACTTTTTTCTTTTTACTTAATCGTTAAAACGTTTCGCTCTCTGCAAAATACTGTTTTTATCATTGACTCTAAGCTGCTTCAGAATGTAATGGAATATAGCTTCCAGTGTCCACCAGCAGCCTATGGCTGAAATCAATTATTTTTAAACAAATGTTTATGTATAATAATAAAGTGGACATTTTCAGTAAGTTGTTGAAAGAAAAACAATACACAGAATAAATGCAATTTTATTGATTACTTTCTACAAAGCTTCAACTAGCTTTCTGTTTCTATTTATAATAAAAATCTTCAGTTAACGTTTTGTGGCGTGTAACCAATTTTGCATTAATGAATATGAGATAATAGTTATAAAACAACGCAGAACTCATTAAAATTAATTACAAATATTTACATATGCACTAAAAATAATACATATTTTATCATATAAATTTGAATTTTATGCGCAATCAAAGAAAAACAAAGCCTTTGTATCTAAATACTGTTCGGTATCTGTATCAGATAATTGGATTTAATTATTTGTATAATCAAGCCAAAGATCGCAGCTGGAAAGTGGCGAATTGTCGTTGTGAGTGTGTCACACGATAAGCATTACGAAATATATGTATAGATGTATGGATGTATGGATGTATGTATGGATGTATGTATGTACTTATATTACTATGTGCAGACGATGTCCCTGTGAATTTGGTATTTTGGTATTTGGTGCCATAAATCAGCTGCAGCGGGCAGCAAAATATGAAACATGGCAGCATAAATAATTAACAAACTTGGCTCAAATGATAAATTTTTTCGCAAACAAAGACGAAAGAGATAAGTTCGTTTAATATTTATGACAAAAGAGCGCTCCATGCAAGCAGCCCATCCACATTGCTCCGACTTCATCAACTACACACACCATACACCATACACCATACACCACACTCCATATTCCATACATATTCCGAATGCCCTTGGCACTTGACACCAGCGGCTGAGTTTCCTGGAAGGAGGTGTATCTGTGTGTGTGTGTGTGTGTCTGAGGGGGGTTGGGGTAAGCTTGTAGTGCTCTAATCAGAGCCAGAGGGGTGTTTGCTGCTCGTTTTGGCCTATTGTCAGTGATTTACGAGCTCCCCAATCATACGGGACAACGGGACAACAACGGGCCCAACAACAAGATACATATACCATCATAATTCGTCATTGCATTTGATTTTATTTCAGCGTTATTTCTTTGAATTATTTATTTATCCCATTATTCGCACTGGGGCCGTCTGCTCGACCATATCGACCACGCCTGACCCCCGCCAACCCAACCACTTCTTATTCATTTTTGACAATATTGCGGCTGGCTGAGTACTTTCCATGCGTAATATGTTTGTCCATATGTCCAGATGTCCATTTGCGTGTCCCACATCCATGTCCATTTCGTTGTCCATGTCCACATCCACATCCATATCCATATACATATCCATATCCATATCCAGGCGCTGGTGTGGCAAGCGCCAATCAATAATATGGCCTGTATCAAGATTTATAGGTTTTGCATTTGGACACACACACACACACACACACACACACACACACACACACACACACACACACACACTCGCCACACGCACAGGCAGCAGCTGGAGGTAAAGCAGGAGGGGCGGCCGGCCAAAAGGAAGTCGGAAATGGACGGAGACGGAGACAAATATAAAAGTCAAGCGACTGAAGCGACTATTATAACTGTCAAGCTACTGTTCTTGCAACAACTACTTACCACCCGTAAGTTAATGTCATATTTCTGCAATTCAAAAATAACAAACGCTAAACTCGAATTCATTAAAATTGATGTACAAATTGAATAACGAAAAGGTATTTTCCAACTCCACAGTCAAATTTTTGCTTAAACGAGGGATTGTGTTTCTTAAACACAAAGATGTATTTCTTCGAGAGAAAGATATTGGTTGTCTAAATTGAATACTTGTGAACAATTATGAACAGAAAGTCAGAAAATTTGAGACTCTTTAATTTAAAAAAAAAAACTGTCCTCATTTTAATAATGTCAACAATTTATCGTGCTCCAACGAAGTGGTTTAATTTCAATTAGTTTAGTTTTAGGATTCTTTTTGTTGTTTTATATAATATTAAAGGCATTTAAATTGCGTTTCCAGTAATATAAACATTATCCAACGTTTAAAGTTATCGACTAGACATAAAAAGAGCTTCAGCAAACGCTGTTCGATGTAAAAATTAATAGTAGCTTGTTATTTACAACTACTTTAAGTTATATCCATAGTTCTTAAATTAAAAAAAAAGAAAGAAAATCATTTGATTTTGATTATCCTTGGACAACAGTGTTAGCTTGATTATATCCGTACATAATTGCTAGAAGATATTTCTAAACTTCGGAAGGGGCGGCTAGGTAAATTTTCTTCTGGGTAAATACTTCTTTCATATACAGATTGATAAGTCAAATTAAATACATATATCTACATATGTTGGAAACAGACTTGCGCTCCATTTTTATTTTTTCTTATCATGTATCCGTTTTGTTATGTAAATCATTTGTTGAATTAATAAAAAATATTCCTGACATTAGAGGAGAGTTCCACATGGAACAGGTTCAAACTGTTGAAGTCGGCGTTTTTTAATAATATATTTCTTAAAAATTGAACACAACAAACAATTGAGTTATGCCTGTCAATAAGGTTGCCCCATCGGTTGGTCGATCGATCTACGAGCAATCTACAATCTGATTAGTTCTCAGATCTGGTGTTAATGCTGGTCAAAACTAGTACCTCTAATTATCTGGATCTCGATGGAATGAGATCTCGTGACTCTCCCGATCTCTTTAAATGGTAAATATGTGTGTTTTTTTTGTTTTTTCTTTTGGATATGCCATAGAGGTGTAAATCTTCTGAAGATACAGAAGACCAACTGCATGCAAACATCCCAAATCCCCGTGGGGACCAACTAACCGGGGATAACCGGCTTACTGGCGTAGTTCACAAGTTGCCATCACTGCTCAGGTGAAGAATCGACTTGGCAACCAAGATCTATTCGCCTGCTGGACAAGCTGTGGACCTGGACTCGCTGTGTGTGTGTGTTCTTTGCAGCAAGTAAACAATTTGATGGTGAGTTATGGAGTTGTAATATGAAAGCGCATTAAATTAGCTGCAACCCACATAAATATAACTGAAAAGTATTTAACTACTCAGCGATTATACAGAATACACCGACAAGCAAAGACACATGTGTCTTGTGTGTGTCTGTGTGTGTGTGTGTGTGTGTGTGTGTGTGTGTGTGTGTGTGTGTGTGTGTGTGTGTGTGTGTGTGTGTGTGTGTGTGTGTGTGTGTGTGTGTGTGTGTGTGTGTGTGTATTTAATGTGTGTCTCCACCAATCTGCGGCATTTGGGACTGCTTAACCAAGAGTTAAGGTAACTTTTCGACTAGAGATGTGCACGTGTTCGTGGCGATGAATGAAATGAAACCACGAAAGCAACTCAAACGCAACAGATATGCTCTGAGTCGGAGTCAGCCAAATATATGTGACAGGCAGAAGGAAGGTTCTCCGGATCATTCACTATAATAGCTAGAGACTTTTATTTGAGACATTTCATTTGATCAATAAAAATCGACTTCTTTCAATTGGCTTTGAATATGCCTTGACATAATATTGATTAGTAGTAGTAGAAGTTCTATTAGGATCATAACAAGCCCCCACAATTTATGATTTTAATCAGCACTCTCAATTAGCTAATTCATATTAGGTTTCGCATTGAGATGGTTATTTACAATGGGTTTGAAAAAACGAAAGTAGAATTCGAAGCACAACAGAAAGGCTTAAAACAAACAACATTTTAAGGAAAATGTAAAGAGTTATTCCTGCAAATACGAGCTAATTTCTGGGAGAAGATACTGATTGAGACCATAAATTGCATAAACCTTTTCACCAACAAACAAGTAATTGAAATTAATCAAAAATTAATTTTAATAAACAAATTTCGAAGAATCAAGCTAAACAAAAATAAATTCCAAAATGTGTCCATCCCTAGTCTGAGCTGCGGCTGCGGCTGCGGCTGCGGCTGCGGATGTGGCTGCGAAATCGGAAGTGGCTGCTGATGTGGACTAAGTAGTGTGCGAGCCTTCCGCCCACAAGGCCATAAAAAAAAAACTTCATTTATTCGCAAAGAAATAAATCTTTTAATGCACATCGGAGAGTCGTTATTCGGGCATTGTTTTCTCATTTGCCACAACACCTCCCAAAAAATAAAACACACACACACACACACCCATATTATTTGGGGGTGGAGGGGGGTGGTGGGGTCATATGTCGTGTCGATGGACCCTTAAAGCAAAAGGACATTTTTGCCCAGTGCCGCTACATTGAGCAAATTGAGGAACACTGAATGGTTCCATGTATATCAATGATTCTAATTATGGAGCTGCCCGCCGCAAAAGTTTCTTAAGTATCGCGTGCATCATTGTTATTGTTTTTCTGAGAGAGTCCGGCCGTGCCACTAAATTGCTTTGTTGTATGCCTCGCCATCATTGGCATTTGCCGTGTATCCTCTGTCCTCTGTCCTCTGTCCTATGCTCTATGGCTCTATGGCTCTATGGCCTTTGTCCTTTATGTCCTGTGCTCGTTTCAGTGCGTGGGCGGTACGCTCATTAGGTTTCCTGTGTTTCGGTACGGTCATCCATCGCCCATGCAAACTGTCCCACAAGGGTAGGCAGTTGTCGCGTTCCTCCCGTTCAACATTATGTTATGTGTTTATGTGCCCATTTCTATGTGCGTGTGTGTGCGTGTGTGTGTGTGTGTGTGTGCGTGTGTGTGTGCGTGTGTGTGTCTGACCTGCGAAAATGTCTGTGTCAAGCTGTGAGTAATAATGCGGAAACGCCAAATAGAAGGACAGCCAAAATAAACTCGTAACTTGCCAAGCACCAGCAGCTTTCCCTCCACATTGAACAACAAATACTCTAACCTCAAACGTTGCTACAATTTAATATCATTTTGAATTTCGATATCGAACTATGTGCATAAATCAATTAAATTTATAAAATAGTTTTAGTACTTCGACTAGTTTTTACCATCAATTTGTTGGCTCTTCGTTCCGACTATATTTGTTTTAAATTCATTTATTTATTTCTTTTACTTTCTGGTTTGTTCTTCTGTTTGTTGTTGATTTTGTGTTTAAAGCGAACAAATATTACAATTGTATAACATGTAATACAGCGCACAAATACATAAATATTTTTTATTTCCGCGGATTTGGAGGCTGACATGTGTCACAAAGTGGATGACATATGCGATTACATTGATTAATTCGGACTGACAAATGTGATGCCAAACAAAGACACATTAATTAGCCGTACGTGTCCATGCATTACAAAAGTATTTGTTGTCCTTTTTGCTGAGGACTGTCCTTGGTGCTTGGTGTTTGGCACTGGGTTCGCTCTGGGTTGGATTTTGTCAAGTCGAGCTGAGAATAGCATGAGCGTAATGGGTCTTGTTGTGCCTCAGATGGATGTGCACATGAACCACGTACATAAGCACATAATTACGAGTCTTTCTTGTTTGCTTGTCTCTTTGCTTTTTTCCGTGCTTTGTTTTTGTTTTTGGTTTTGTTTTGCAGTAGCAGCGGGAAAGTTAAATTGCACAAATCGCAAACTTTACTATCACAAGCAAAAGTAATGGAATTGCGTAATTAACGAGACTCTTGGGTAAAGACTTGATGAAATGCCTCAGCTTTTGGCATTTACCAAGAGTTATATCCTTGAACAGTACTATATACTTTGGCTTATTTGTGCAAAAAGTTGTCGCCCTCTCCCAAACGGCAGCTTGGCAACAAACAGCAGTTTGCATCATTTGACACAGCGATTACGAAAGGCAGGTAACTAATATCACATATCTATTGGCAGAACTCCATTCTTATATATTTGTTCTTTAATTGCTTTAGCACTTTTATAAAATCTTACTTGCACCCATTTGCTTTTTATGTCTCCTGATTCTGACTTTATTTCCAGCCGAACACAAAAAGACTCTTTAAGCTTTCTCAATTTAATTCCAGAGTCTGCTCGTCTGTCTGTCCGTCCGTCCGTCTTACGGATCTCAGAGACAATAAGAACTGCAGGCATCAAATTTTTCTATCACCCACAATTTAAAAACTACAATCAGCAAATTCAGTCAGATTACTAGGAATCTTCTCCAATATAATGTATCTATCGCAATTTTAAATGTAAACTTGGAGGATCGATTGCAAGGATCCTTAAAGGACGTCGCATCAACAATCTATCAACCAAATTTGGTGACTTTAGCTTTAAAATTACTTAACATTTACAAAAAAAAATAGAAAGCATTTGGTGCAAGCCTTTTTAATTGTTTTCTTATATCTATAAATTATTTAGTTATTTTATGTCGCTAAACTGTGATCTTATGGGATTTCTGGAATGAATCAAAAACTGCATTGAAACCCAAAAAGTTAGTAATAAACAACCGAATTATTCATTGAAAAGCATTTAATAAAAATTAATAATAATAATAATAATATAATAAATACATTTCATAGGTTAATATTCTTGTCAAAATGTACAAATATTTTTAGTAAAACTGAATAAGAATCGGTTGTGTTCTGCTTTCGTGCGCGTTACTCAAAAACATCCTCCTTGTTTTTACTTAATGATATTCCTTGCTATGCTTTATAAAGATGGTTCTAGAACCGAACGACTATTTTTGAGTGAGAAAAAAAGAGCAGACGGACTCAAAATTTGACGCTAATCAAAAATGTATATATACTCTATGGGAGGGTGCCAGATGCCTTCTTCAATCCGAATATTAAAAGAGTATTAAAACAATTTTATAAAAAAAAGACCAAATTTGTAATTTGCTTAAAATTGATTTAAGTTTTTGAATACGTGTTAAGTGCTGTCCCAATAAACTTAATATATGTGGGGCATGAATAATCACAAAATAATTTAAATGCGTGTCGTCTTCAAGTTATAATAAATGAGTATATTATTTATAAATAAGCAAAAAAAAAAAAAAAGCTTCTTTTGAACTAAAACAATAGTTTATAGTTGGTCGAATTTGGTGTAACTCTCAAAGTATGTTATTTCTAGGTAAACTCTCGAAAAAAAATTGACAATAAATATGAGTATATGCAATGAGTTTGTTGCTTCGTTTGAACTAAAGCAATTGTTTAAGTTGGTCAACAATCATGTAGCTCAATCGAAGTAAATTCATAAAAAAAAACGAAAAAAAGCAATTGAACAAAATATGGATAATGTGAGTAAAAGCAATAAGTTCGCTGTTTTTTTGAACTAAAGCAATTGTTTATAGTTGGTCGAGTTGTCAGCTCGCTGCAGGCCCATAAATTTCTTTTTATTCAGCTTATGCGGCGATGCAGCAACGTGAGTTGCAGCTCCAATGCGATCCGGGCGAGAGGGGCCCATGTCGTAGGGGGTGCGCACAACTTCGGGGAGGTGGGCATAGTAGACGACCCGCTCGCTCCGTGGCGTCTCCCCTCTCTGGTGGGCTAGTGTTCTGGATGAGACGTACTTGTTGTTGTTGCTGTTGCTGTAGGAGTCTGGGAAAGGCATTGGCATTTTTGGTTGGTCAACGTGACTGTGACGTGCCTTGATAAAGTCCCTTGGTGGCGGCGAGTCCAGCTGCCGATTCGGATAGATGAGATAGGGATCGGGATATTGGGGCACCCTGGGACTGTAACTATCATAGGGATCGAAGCGCTGACGATGCACATACATATCTTCAAAGTATTGCGGATTGGCGCGATGATACTGCTCGTCGTATCTGAGGAATGTCCAAAATCAGATGCATACACACTTTTGAGAGGCTCTCAGCTGCAATTACCTGTCGTAGCGTCTGATATAGGGATCATACGATCTGGATGGGTACATGGCAATGGACTTGCCAGTGTATTGTCCATACCAGGGCGACGGCTCGACCGGCCGTCGAAGGACGAACTGCGCCAAGCTCGGCTCTCTGCTGGCTGCCAGGGATGAAGTGCTGGATGAAGTGCTCAGATCATTGATGATGCCGTGCGTATTATCATTTGGTCGCCGGGCATTTGTATAGTAATCATAGTCCGCATATCCGGCCAGAGGTTTGCCCATTTTCAGCTGCCTCGCAGTTGAACCGTGGTCCAGCAAATCGGCTGCCTCCACATCCATAATGCTGTCTGCGCTTTCCAGTTCCACATTCCGCTGGGTATGGTCGTAGCCAGGCTCGGCGCCAACACCAACTATAATCAGAATATGCACTGAGCAGATTAAGGATAATTTGCTCGGTTCCATTTCGATTCGTTCGCAGCTGCAATTAAAATCCAACCGTAAGCGCTGCTTGCCACAAATCAACTACTGCTCCAACACTGCCACATATCAACAGATGAAGCCACTAAATGGTAACAATGACCCGGCGACATGGTAAGCTAAACTTCAAAGGGCAATTGTAGTTTCTGTTTTTTTTTACCCGCTTATTCTATTAAATCTGTGAAGCGGACTAGTGCACAACTTAACTGAAGCGGCAAACTATATATATTTATATATACCCTTTACAATTAAATCAATCTGAACAATCATTCGCAAACAATTATTGGGCAGCAATCAAATACAGGTCAAAGTTTCTACAAAAAAGTGCATAAGACAAAAAATATCCATGAAAATAGAAAGAAATTTCGAAATATGCAAACTAAATATGTTAAAATTAGACAGGTTCTTCTATTTTTCTATTTTTTTAGAAATGTTTCCTGTTATTACGAAATCAATTTCCATGAATCAGAAGAAATACTTTCTAACAAAAATGTCGAATTTGAATCGTCATCAAATTGTAAGTTTTTTCAAATTAAATTTGTTGAATTTACAAATCTAAAACTACTAATTTTTAATAATAATATAAGTAACAAAAGAAGTCAATTTAAGAATTCTGCATACACATAAAAAATAAATATATAAAACTGGAAATTCGACATATTTTTTCTAAATTTTTGAAAAATGTACACTGTAATTGAGAAAAGAAAAGAGGTCAACTTTCTGAATAATAGTATGAGCTACCCTTGTCTAGAATCTAGATGACATGAATCACAACAACAAATACACACACTGCGCTCAAGATTCCATTCTCGATCTGAAGACAAAACGCGTCTATTTGTGTAGGAGACGCTAGTTAATATTATTCCAGGTATACCAAATATCAGAGAGACTAGTAAACTTTTATCACTGGACATCTGATTTGGAGAACACGTTGTTAATTTTGAACTGCAGACAATGAGAAATGCATTTGTTTACCCACTCGGAACTCGCACAATAGCAGCTCGACATGCTCCGTTGAGTGGGCGATCTATGCCACATCAATAAGTGGTGCACCAATGAATGGTGCTCAGTAAAAAAGTATTGGGAATTTGCATATTTTTTGTTTTGTTTTAAATATGTATCATAAATATAGAAACGTTGATGTATCTCACTTAATAGTTATATAAATTAGTTTCAATAACAAATTAATAGTATATAAATTATTTGTAATGCTGGACAATTTGCAACTTAATACTCATAAATAGTTTTAAAAATTAATCATGTTTTGTAACTGGGACAGCGTCGACCCAAAGTGAACCGATTCGGGCAGATTTTTAATTTGCAACAGCCACCTTTGGCATTCCAGGCACTTTCTCTGGCGATCTTCGCGTGTAACGTCCACCCCCAATCCATTGGCTGCCCAAGAATCGAGATTTTCTTGGATTGTTGGCAAGAAGTTTGATAAAATGATACGCAACGTATCGCAGGCTCTTGTAAAATGACTGCAAATTAAAGATATTTAAAGATAGATGAATATGCTGCGACCAACAATCATTTCAGTTCAACTCACAATTTGTGTTGACTCTGCAATAGTTCATAAAGTTCTGGCAATACAAATGTACAAAAGTCCAAGTTCCAAGAAGATCTAACATGAAATGGGTGAAAGCGAAATCAATTAAAATCGACATTCTTATGAAATTAGTCATCCTCACTTACGGCTTTTCAATGATTGCCCCTAAAAGATCGATGAAAATGGATCGGCCGGTGGCTTTTGCCTGCCTCAGTGCGCCGAGAACATCGTGGGTACTAAAAAACACAAATACAAATACAAATACAAATACAATACAAATGTTTACTGTTTATGTTTGGCATTTTTGATAATTAAAGCAGTGAGTACCGTGTAGAGCCTCGCAGCAATTCGAGACTGGCTTGGCGGTTGCTCAATTCCTGGAGTACTGCATCGTGTGATCTTGAAAGTACATCGAACTCGTAATGATCATCAATGAAATTGCGATTCATATTCTTGCCGGAGGTGGGTATCAAATCTGGACGATAGTTCATCGCTTGCTAATGAATCAATCATGAAAAATATACAAATATATTTACACATATAGTTTTAAGTTTCGTTTTTTCTAGTTTTTCTTTTTTTGTACCTGTGAATGTTTCTCCTGAGGAACCCTTGCCTGATGCGTTGGACGCATATCCAGCGTCGTACGTGATCTCATTGGCGGTTTGGTAATGATCTCAACGTTTATATTTTTTTGTTGCGTATTTTCCTTATAGTATTGACTTGAGGATCCCATGATTCCACGCTTGTTCTTGTTGACCACATTCGACGAAGAGGATTTCTTGAGAACCATATTATCATCGAGCTTATGCAATTCCATTGAACTAACTGAGGACGTCTGGCTAAGTTTATTGTTGCCAAATATTGCCGATGTTTGTTTAGTGTTGCTAATTCCTGTATTCCTTTTATGTAGATTTGTTGATGTCTTTTTAATCGACTTCGATGAGGCATTTATTGTTGATGCAGGTACTGCCGTCTTGTAATTGCTTACTAAATAATTCAAATTTTGATTGACTGGAAAATCGCCGGCCATTTCATAATTATCATAGTTAGTTAGAATCGGGGGATTGCTATCGTTCGGATTATATTCCACATCGTGCACATTGAGGCTATCGGCCTTCTCAATTGAGTACACATTATGCTCATCCGACAACGAGCTGGGTCCATTAATCGACAGCAAACGACCGGAGCCCATCTCCATGCCCGAACTGTAATTGGTTTCAATATTAAATGATTGCATATTGTCTGGCAACCGGGCAAACTTCAAGTTGTTGTGCTTCAAGTTGGCATCAATGCCACCCGCATTGTATGTGGGCCCCATTGGCTGTGATAGATGCTGTAATGATGACATTGGCGATGGTTCGATCTGTTCCAATGCCGCTTCGCTAACAACTTCCAGACTTAGATTTGGCGATGACAGCTCATCGTAATTTTGACCTTTATCGAGCTCCAGCTCTTCATCGACTTTCGCCGGCTTGGATCCGCCGGCCAGCGACAGGCGAAATGTTTGATTGCCTCGCGAAAAGCTCTTTCGGCTTGTTGAGTTATGTTTAAAATTGGGCTGAGCATCTGACGGACTATAGAATGGTATCACACGATCAAGGCACACTGTGTTTATTGATACAGTGTCAACATCATGGCAGCCACAAATCTATAAAATAAATTACACAATCCTTTCAAAAATACATTCAATATTTGGTTGGTTTGATTGTTGGCGCAAAACTTACTAGCTTGTTTTTAACAACTTTCATGTCACCCAGCGAGACCCAAGTACTCATGATGTGATCCAATTCCCGGTCTGGTTCCCAGCCAATCACAGATATTCCCGAAGCGCTGCCCACAAAAAGGCATTCTCCATTTTCACTAGACAACATACGATTCAGAGAGGGAGAGATTAATGCAAAATGCCAAAAATTCATAGATTTGGCCAAGTCACCTAAATGTAATGCATTTGATGGCCTCGCCATAAAAATGATTTGCGTGCGCAACAAGCTGCTGATGTTCCAAATCGTAGATGGAGACGGATCCATCGACTCGGCCGGCAGCTAGTAAAAATTCAAACGGATGGAATTGAATGCATGTGATGGCCATGGAAGGGGGTTCTGGTGCAAATTCCATTATTTGTTTGCTCTTGCGTATGTCCCAGATCAAGATTGATCCTTCCACTCCAGCGGATGCAATCCAAAGCCCATCTGGAGAGAACTTTACAGAGTTCACATACGATATGTGGCCCTTGCACACTTTAATGCATTTATTTTCGTTTTGTACGTCCCAAAGTCTACAAGCGAAATGAGAAACACACATTTATTTAATTATTTCATTTTGTGATGGAGGGAAAATTCAAATTCAATTTGTCTTAACTGTCGTTTTATTTGACAATAAAAATGTGACCAAGAAAAACGAACTATCGAAACAAGCTCGATAAGTCACTCGATAGCGCGATAGCCCAGCACTGCAATGGAAGCAGAGCTGCCACTTCATTCGCTTCAGTTGATCTGGTAACGTTCTCATTGTTTTCACTTTGTGCCTGGCCCATTATCCACAGTTGTTCTCATTGCTTGGAAATTTGCTTATCAACCCGCATCGGCCTTTGCACCGCACACAGAGATTATCTTTCAGTTAACGAGCGAGTATACATAAATTAAAGCCAGATTATTCGCCTAATAGCAATAGCCGAAGAAATCGAAGGTTTGTGCGCTTTTATCTACCTTAATTACATACACACATACTTGCATATATATATATATATATATATATGTAGGTATATAGTACTTATAGTTATTATATACTTATCTACCTTCGCAAGATAATTGTGTTGTTAAACTCGGATCAAACATAAAACGCAATCAAATTTCTGTTAACAGACTGCATATATATTATATTTATATATACATATATACACACACTAATCTAACTGCTATCATATCAAGGAATTACATACTTCATCATATCATATTGTTTGTTGTTTCTTGTTGCTTGTTTTTTGCAATTGAACGTTGAACGTTGATCGGTGCAAAAGAACAAAAAAGAAAAGAAAGAAAAGAGTTCAATTTATAGTCACCTCAGAGCTTAATTGACAGTTGGCTAAACCGGTTTCAACACACTCGAGAGCAAAATGTCTGGGAAAGAGAAGCTGCGATTCGATGGACGCGTGGCCGTTGTGACCGGTGCCGGAACTGGACTTGGACGGGAGTATGCCCTGTTGCTGGGATCGCGCGGTGCCAAGGTGGTTGTCAACGATCTGGGCGGCAGCCAAAAGGGCGAAGGCGCCTCCCAGCGGGCCGCCGATGTGGTTGTGGATGAGATCCGCAAAAGCGGCGGCCAGGCGGTGGCCGATTACAACTCGGTCATCGATGGGGCAAAGGTCATCGAGACGGCGATCAAGGCATACGGACGTGTGGACATATTGATAAATAATGCTGGAATATTGAGAGATCGGAGCATCATCAAGACATCGGAACAGGACTGGAATCTGGTGCACGATGTGCATCTGAAGGCCAGCTTCAATTGCACCCAGGCAGCCTTTTCGCACATGAAGGCGCAGAACTTTGGCCGCATCATAATGACCTCATCGAACTCGGGCGTCTTTGGTAACTTTGGCCAGGCCAACTACTCGGCGGCCAAGATGGGCCTGATTGGACTCGCCAACACCGCCGCCATCGAGGGCCAAAAGAATAACATTCACTGCAACGTGATCATTCCGACGGCGGCCAGTCGCCTGACCGAGGGCATCATGCCCGACATACTCTTCAGCGAGCTGAAACCGAGCCTAATTGCGCCCATCGTTGTCTACATGTGCCACGAGTCCTGCGAGGACAATGGTGAGTGTTCACTGTATATTCACAATCTATATTCCAACTAATTGTGGCTCCTCCACAGGCAGCTACATCGAAAGCGCCGCCGGCTGGGCAACCAAGGTGCACATGGTGCGTGGCAAGGGAGCCTTGGTGCGACCATCTCTCCAGGAGCCGGTCACACTCGAGTATGTGCAGAAAGCGTGGAACCAGGTGACAGACATGTCGAAGGCGACACACTTGAACAGCTTGGCCGAGGCATCGGGCACACTGCTCGAGGTGCTCGAGAAACTCAAATCGAATGGCGACGGCGGCGATGCGGATGCCATTGTTGAAGATGACTTCACGTTCGGCAACAAGGAGTTGATCCTTTATGCATTGGGCATTGGCGCCACAACGGCGAACAGCAACGATTTACGGTTTCTGTATGAGAACGATGAGGACTTTGGAGCGATACCATCGTTCTTTGTGCTGCCCGGTTTGATGATAACCATGTCCAGCTCTTTGGTTTCCAACGCTCTGCCCAGTGGAAATGCGGATCTGTCCAACATACTGCATGGGGAACAGTATCTGGAGATCTGTGACGAGATGCCAACCAGTGGCACACTGCTCACCAAGGCGAAGGTATTCGATGTGATGGACAAAGGATCCGGCGCCGTCATTGTGACCAACTGTGATTCCTACGATGAAACTGGACGACTGTTCGTCAAGAATCAGAGCGCCATCTTTGTCGTCGGTGCCGGCAAATTCGGGGGCAAGAAAACGCCAATTGCCGGTGTTGTGCCACTTGCCGCTGCCCCCAACCGGAAGCCAGATGCGACAATTGAGTACAAGACGGATGTGGGTCAAGCGGCCCTATATCGTCTGTCCGGTGATCTGAATCCGCTACATATCGATCCCAACTTTGCCCGCCTGTCCGGCTTCAGCACACCCATTCTGCATGGACTCTGTTCCCTGGGATATTCGGTCCGAGCCATTCTAAGCAAGTACGCCAACAATGATGGCCAGCTCTTCAAGGCAGTCAAGGTGCGCTTCTCGGGCCCCGTTGTGCCCGGACAGACACTCAGGATTGATATGTGGAAGGAGGGGACACGCGTCCATTTCCGCACCATTGTCGTTGAGACCGGCAAGGAGGTCATCTCGGGCGCCTATGTCGACCTGAAGGTGAAGGACTCCAAGGCCAAGTTGTAATTTCAAATTCAGCTCGAGCAATTCCAAGAAGTGATCAGCATCATTTATGATATATACATATATACGATACACACAACATAACAACAGCAAAATCGGGCGGTGGTTCAAAATATTGCAATATATATATATATATATATATATAATATATTATTCAAATGTTATAATTTATTGGTCGATTTGTTTATTTTTGTAATAAATTTCCACTTTGTTTTTAATAAATTGCCTTCTGATCTATGACACAACAAGTCTCTCTTACAATCAGGGAATATTCGTTATATATATAGGTATATATATTATTGATCTGCATCAACGTGAGATATCAGAGCCAAGTTGATCAGCCAGGAAACAACGGTAAATTAGATTCAGCGACTTTGCCAAAAACATTCTTTATCTGTCCCACCTTTTAACCCGTTAAAATCTATAAAAACTATAAATAAAAAACAACTTAAGAAATATGACAACAACAAAAATTGTACATCCTTTGAACTGTTTGACTTTTACTTGGGATGCTTAACGAAAAGTGATCTGAATTTGTTTTTAAAAAGCGAAACCTAGTCAAATTCACTGACTTGCTGAAACTACGAAAAATGGGCACTGATAACAAGTACTAAAATCGAAATTTTTGAGTACTGTTATGCATTATCCAACACTTTGACCACTATTTACAAGATGAATTAGAATTGCCAAATTTTGTTATATGCAAAACCAATTGTTTATATCCCCCGAAACTGACAAGAGTCCAGCGACAGAAAGAACAGAAATTGGCGACAATTGGCCAGTATGCATTAGAGTGAGACAGCAGTACGCATGCCGTCTCTTTTCATAGCATTGCAGCTGGATTGGATTATAAGTTTGTTGTTAAAAGCGAAGTCTCGGACCCCATAATATATATATATAGATATATATATATATCATTAATAATTAATATATGTTTTTGCTTATCTCTTTTTAAGAACAACAAATAAAGCGAAACAAATGAAAAGAGACCGAAAAAAAGTTCGATTAACGATAATTTTCTAGCTTGCTTTCCTTGCATTTCATAACAAATTGAATATGTCCCTGTTTTTTAGATTTTCAATGAAAGCCTACGTGGAAAATGGAGGAGTTGGAGTAGTCAGTAGAGAGATACGTTTGGCAATGTGCATAAGAGCACAAGAACTGGAAGTTAAACAATTTACATATTAGAAAAATATGCACGGAAATAGGCAGTGCATCCCATTTGATAAAGAGTTAAGATTAAAAGTAGCTCAAACAGCATATTCTTTAAAAATACATTTATACATATCATAAGCTTTCTCACATCCCAAATTCTTAATGTTGATAATGGGAAACGAGATTTTAATAACATTTACATGCTAGAAATGTGTTTTGAAAAATATAAATAAAACCGATGCCGGATTCTCAAAACGCTGTCAACAGAAAGCCCAATCATTCCTTAATAAATTAGAATTAATCGCAGATTTGGGTATTTCTGTATATATATCCCACTCACTAAATAGATCGGTCTGTTGTCAATTTATTCCTATTGTTAACAAAGATATGTGCCTAAAAAACTGGTCATCTTAAGCCAGATTTGATCTGATTTGTGTGAAGAAAACGTTATTCTCTTCACACCTATTTAACCGTCCAGGTGTCTATCATATGTGAATAATGTAATAATGTATAGATCGGAGTGTGGACTTACCTGACCGTTGTGTCATTACTTCCGGACACCACATACTCCCCGGATGGATTAAAATCGAGGGTTCGAACGCTCTTCATGTGGCCATTGAGTGTCGAATAAATGGTTTGGGCATTCAAATCCCATCTGCGTATGATTCCGATAT
Source organism: Drosophila cyrtoloma (assembly GCA_035042485.1). Classification (NCBI taxonomy): domain Eukaryota; kingdom Metazoa; phylum Arthropoda; class Insecta; order Diptera; family Drosophilidae; genus Drosophila; species Drosophila cyrtoloma. The sequence continues at coordinate 133,081 of JAWNLH010000885.1, read as the reverse complement.
CATCAGCCGAGTATACAAAATTATCCTTATATGCAAAGCGCACGCAATCAATTGATCGATTGTGCCCCGTTAGAGACTGTTGGTGAGAAAGCGAGAGACACAGAGAGAGAGAGAGGGAGAGAGAGAGTTTACACAATTAGACAAACATATATGTATATTTATTTATATATCCATTTCTTTATACGAACCATGAAACACTCAGATTGGCCAATTGCCCACAGATTAACATTGCGATCTTCTCCTCCAGTGACCAGCACTCGTCCCGTCTCCCCCAGATCGAGGCTTGTGACCTTACCATCGTGCGCCTTGATGTCATCTGTGTGATCATCGGAAACAATGTTAATACATTTATCTAAACTTACACTTACACTATAAAAAAAACGGAAAGGGAGAGTACTCTCTGGCCCTTCATCATTACCGAAGGCATTCTGAATGCCCACACAATGTAATGCATTACCCAGTAATGCTCTTGTCTACAGGGTTGTATGGAGCTTCTATTCTTATATGAATTGGTTTCTTATTTGTTTTCCTATCCCTTTTAATTATAGCTTATTCTATTTTGGTTTTGTTTTCCTTGATCGGTTATGCAATTTGTATGGTGAAAAATAAAATATATTTTTATATTTAAAATATATTAAATATTGTGGATTGTGGTATGGATTCGATGAGATAGATTACGAATCTAATTCGTAATGGGGTCTTTTCGCTACCGGGTATCTGGTCTGCTTGCACTAACTGTAAATGGCAGTTGTTGTGATCTCATCTTAGCATAACTGTAATAAACACACACACAGCTGTAACTTTATAGCTCCTTACAAGGGGTGCACCCACATGCTCTTATTATTTGCATGTTGTGTATATGCCAAAAACAGGCGCACACACACACACATACGTAAATGCACATGCATAGCACACACACACACACACACACACACACTTGGGTACACTCATCCAAGTGAGTTGTACTTGCGTGTGTGTGTATAAATAAAAGAACTACTTTCATAGAGACGAAATTCTATTTTACTTACAGATCTTCGCTATGAGGTTTCTGGGCAGCGCCATTTCCATTTAAATATATCTTATTGATGTATGCTTGTTTTAACGAATATATGCTTAACTTCAGGCGGCAATATTGTGAATTATTTATTTTATATTGTCGCAGGTGTGATAATTTGGGGTCTGCGTTGAATCGGAATCGGATCAGCTGTCCGCTATCTCTTTTTTGTACTTTTTTAAACTACTACTTCTTTAAACCAATATACAAGAAATCATAAACGTATTTGAACTTCAACAGACTACACAACTTCACATGATTAAACGGTAAGATAATATTTAAGCAACAGTCGCATAAAACACCGATAAACGAGACAATTTCTGTAGACAAAACAAATGCACATTTATATACATATATATATATATATGTCTGTATGTTAAGTGACCAGGGTTGACATATCAGTTTAATACGTTGCCACCTAGTTTGCGCTTTTAAGCAACAAAATATATTGAATACAAAATGTGCTTAAAAATACCCAATGTTATCGATACTCTGAAATTGATGACAGCTCTACAACCGCATATCATACATTCCGCAAAAAAGCATCATCATTGCCTGGTCGAAAATTGCCGACTGCATTTTCTGGATTAAACAATTTTGCTCTGGGTGACTATTTGAAAAAGAACTAAAGATGTCCTCACGTTACGATCGTGCCGTTACCATTTTCTCACCCGACGGCCATCTGCTCCAAGTCGAATATGCCCAAGAAGCGGTTCGCAAAGGTTCCACAGCGGTAAGATTACCCCTCCCCCACCCAAAATAACAATTTCTTTTTTGTTTGAAATACTTGTATGAATATTATATTAATTATGTGTAATTGATTTATAAAAATAAAAAAATAAAAAGGTTGGCGTTCGTGGTGGCAACTGCGTTGTGCTGGGCGTTGAGAAGAAATCGGTGGCCAAGCTGCAGGAGGACAGAACAGTGCGCAAGATTTGCGTGCTCGACCATCACGTTGTGATGGCCTTTGCCGGTCTAACTGCGGATGCGCGCATTCTCATTAACCGTGCACAGGTCGAGTGCCAGAGTCATCGCCTGAATGTCGAGGATCCCGTTACCCTGGAATACATAACACGGTAATTTATTATCCAATATTGCCAAAATGCAAGTGGTTAACTCACATGAAATTCGCACCATTGCAGCTACATTGCACAGCTGAAACAGAAATACACTCAGAGCAATGGACGCCGTCCGTTTGGCATCTCGTGTCTGATTGGCGGCTTCGATGCCGATGGTTCGCCACATCTATTCCAGACCGAGCCATCTGGCATATTCTACGAGTATAAGGCGAATGCAACGGGACGTTCGGCGAAAACGGTGCGTGAATTCTTTGAGAAGACGTATCGTGAGGAGGAGGTTGCCACCGAGCGTGGCGCCGTCAAGTTGGCCATTCGCGCCCTGCTCGAGGTTGCCCAATCTGGTCAAAATAACCTGGAAGTGGCCATCATGGAGAATGGCAAGGCGCTGAAGATGCTCGATCGCAATGTCATCCTGGAATATGTGGACATCATCGAAAAGGAAAAGGAAGAGGAGCTGGAAAAGAAGAAACAGAAAAAATAGTAATGTAAATGGCGTTCAATTGAATGGGTTTTATCTTTTATGAACTGCATACTTTTTTGTTTTTCATATAACATTTATAAAAAGCTGTAACATGGAAAAGGACTTAAGGATATTGTATAAAATACATTGTCAACAAAACACAAATACATCGTTAGCTGTTTTTTTCTTAGCTTTGTTCTCTCTTTGACTGATATCACAAAGCAGACAATACATGGAGCAAGTACGCATTTTTTCTAGTAGGTCCTAATGGATTATGAATGCGTGCGAAATAAGCAGCTATTTTGGTACCGGATCGCGCAGATCCTTGAAGGAGCAAAACGCTATCGTTGTCTTTTTGTGTGCGAGCTGTCACTCGATTTTCGATTTTGTAGTTTCTGGGCCTGATGCGTAACCTTTCGTAAAGTGCGTAATCTAAAACAGGGTATCATTGTCTCGGCATACATAATTCTTTCGACGCGTTGCCTTCGAAGCAGAATAAGAATAGGACCCACAGAACAAACATGTACTGTCTGCTTAGTGCTTGAAAATCTAAGATTTAATTCATAATTAATCGAAATGATCAAATTGAATGACATAGCTTATTTGATCCAGATAATAAAGTTACGCTTTGAGCAAAACTAAGTAATATTTTGAATATTGAGCGAGCTTTCACATGCATACAAACAAGCTTTAGTGCTTTCACACGTTAAGCTAGAAATTATAATGGGGAGCTTTTCGCAGCGCAGAACATGCAATAACTATCGATATGTACATGAATACGCAATTGATTGTGTATCTTATTAGCACAAATAAATCTGGTTCAAAATTACAAATTAGATTAAACAGATATAATATAAATGTATAATGTGTAATAACTAAAATGTAAAAATAGCCAAGCGTTTTGAGCTAAATTGACGATAATTCGATGACAATAATAATATATATTTCGCACATCTCTAATGTGGACAAGTGCTGTAAAATAAGAACAGCAACAGTGCTGAAAAGCGAAAATTGTGATCCATTTGAGAATTTTTGCTCAGTTTACTACTACTGCTGCCCGGAGTCGGAAGTTGTGTCAACGAAAGAGTTAAAAAACAAAAAAATAAGATTGTACAAAGCGTATAACGAGAACTCAGAACGAGAATATTAACAATTCTGCTGTTATACGATTAAAACGCCTACATTGTTTCGCTTCCCATCCCCTTGCAAAATTCATTCCAAACCAAGCAACGCTATCATCAGACTAAAATCAATAATTTAGTTGTGTGGTTTTCGCGGCTTTTTGTGTTTTTCTTTAAAAAACAATCAATACCCGAAGGTAACGTGTGTAGTACAAAAAGAAAAAAATAAAATAAAAAGAAAAGAAAAGAAAAAAACCATTCACAGCAGTGTGCGTTTGCATTCATTGACGCTTGACATATTGGTACACATTTTATTTATTTATTTCATTAGTTTCTTCTATTTCACATAAGTACACACGTCTCTCTGTCCGTCCGTCTGCCTACCTCTGCCTCTGCCTCTGCCCCTCTGTCTGTACATACTTGTGTGTACTTGTCCCTATAACTCATATGTATTTATCTTTACATATATATATTTATATATATCTCGCACATTAACATTTGCAAACAATATCCAGAATTAAAAGTAGCTAACACAACGCTCTAAAAGCTTCTTAAAACCACGTACTATTTACACGCACACACACACACTCACACATACAGGATTTGTTTTTTTTTTTTTTGCATTTTCCTCAAATTATAAGTTGGTGTTGAATAATTCGCTAAATAGCAAGCTTAATTAACACACAAATACAAATACATATATATATGTATATATATATATATATGCATATATACGTTTGCAATATGTACATACCTTTTAATATGCAAATAAATGCTCACAGATAAGGGCGTGCACGTGAGGAGGGGGAGGGGTGGGGAATCGGGGACAGCAAAATGTTTTAGATTAAAATTTTATGAAGAATTTACAGTTCGGCCTCCTTTACGAAATGCCACCCATCCGCCTCACCCCCCCGCCTACTATCTTCCCTCCCTCTCTGGATACACCCTTGTTCACATATGTGTACACACACACACAAATATATATATACTTGAGTGCTAATGTGTTATATATATTTTGCATTTGCTTTGCCGTTGCAAAGTTAATTTTAATATTGTGCACACATACATGTACATTATACCTTTATATATATATTATATATACATATATACATACATATATATATATATATATATATATATATGTACACGTGTAATTTGCGCTCTAATCTTATCGCTCGGCCACCTTTGGCAAAGACAAGTCGCGTCTCCTTATCTGCTCGAAGTACTGTCATCATCATCGTCAAATACACATACATATCATATATAATAGTATCTGCATATATATTTTGCAAGAATTCCACAAATACGCATACACATGTACATATATATGTCGAGCTTAAGGTTGCATCCCGAAAATAGCACCAAAGAAGCTCTCGTAGCTTAATCCTTTCAAATCAAAAAACGAGGCACTTTCTATATTTACTTCAATTGAACACAGTATTAGACAACTAACAAAAAAATACCAAAATATAAAAACGAGAATAATTTAGAGATTTTCATCAAGTGTATTCCAAAAATGCAAAAAAAAAAAATAAAATACAAAATAATCTGCTTGGTAGTTTAAAGAATGTGTGTTTTAGTATACAAATCAAGGGATTTGATTTGTTATTTTTCATTTTTTTTGGTTTAATCGACAAGCTTCAAGTTCAATGCCTCGACTTTGAAAAATGTGCGTTGAAATAATGAAAACAAATCAAAATTTTGATAGTCGTTATTCCTTATCTGTACTTCTGCTCACGTCTCTGTCTATTTGATAATACTGCGCAAAAGAATTGCGATATTTTGATTTCTGTTTAAAAATTTAGATATTCAAATTCAATTTAAAAAAAAAAGAAGCAAAGCCACTGCAGAGTTAAAAAAAAAATACTTAAAAATTTCATCACTGCTAAAGTGTTTTTTTTTTGTGGTTAATAGAATTACACATTGTACTTAATAATTAATTCATCGGTATTCATCTGGATATTTTCACTTTTGCAGTCGGCACTCGCCGATTGTTGGTTATTTTTCTATTTTTTTTTTTTTTTGTTATGTTTTTGTGTTTTTTTTTTTGGTGGTATGTATGTATGTATGTGTTGACCCGACCTGACACTCTCCGTATTTCACATGTAATACAATAGAATGGGCACAGAAACCAAGAGCAACAGTTACACAGGACAGATTTCAACAAGTGGCGGCAACCCTAAAGTGATGAAAGATTCTTTATCTTTAGTTCGTCAAACGGTCAAACAGCAATCGAACCAAATCAATACGAATTCCAATTCCAATTCGAATTCGAATTCAAATTCCAACTCAAATTCACACTCAATCGAACTAAACGCGGGCGGTGAATTTGTTCGGCCAAAGCAGGAGGATAAACGAACAGCGACAGCGAACAACAAACACGAGGCGATTGCGATTGTGCCATTTGTTCCCATATTCGTTGAGGAGGCAGATGTTATTCAAGGTGCCAAGGATATATTGAGAGTTATTCGACCGAATTGGGACCTCAGTCACGTTGACTTTAAGGTAAAGTAAAGTGCCCAATTTGCTGCTTATCCAATCCCCAATCCTTTCTATCCTTGCTATCCTTGCTAAATCTAAGTTAGGTGTGCCCATACTCGCCAATTACTTTGGACTTTCATCGCCTTCCACTTGCGACTTGAAAGCAAAAAAAATAATAATAACACGAACAATTAGTATGTAGAAATGCATATACTTAGAATCGAATACATAGTATGTCCATAAATTATAAATATTTGCCTGGAACTTCGAATGATTCTAATGCACAGCACGAGGTTTCACAACAAGATAATAATAATTACATATTCTCGACTCTGACATGCCTTATACATATATATATATATATATGTGTGTTCAATATATATTTATTTACAAATGCGCTCAGAATAATAATTGTGCTACTTTTCACAACTTTTGATCTCTCATACCTTTTAAGTCACATGATATCTATAAGGAATTTTTTGAGCTTTTGTTGTTGCTGTTGTCGTTTCCAAAGATGTCACAGGACTAATCCTTAGAAACTATACCTGTAAAATAACATTTTCATAGTAATAATAAATGAAAAGCTGGCATATACGGCCAACGAAAGGTTCCAAGAGATTAATAATACGATTTCCCATCAATTTTAATGTGTTGTTGATATACTTTTTGAATTTCTTGTTTTTCTACAGCGAATTCCTCTTCCATTAAACAAATTATGTTCCGAGGGCAAACCTTAGATGAAAATACAAGATATCGTAGGTTATCCTTTAAATATCATATGGAATGCTACAAATAGTCGAACTACTAACAATAATAGTGCCATATTCTAAACAATTTCCATTGTTTTTTGTTAGCAATCTTGTCTAAATTTGTGGCAAAGTTTATTCTTAAGAGACAAATATTTATGAAGAAAAATTGGCACTTCAAAGATGAGAGTAATTACTATTATTTTAAGCACAACTATATATATATATATATATATATATATATTATATATATATATAATTATATCTATATATATTTTTTCAATGTTAAAGATAATACGAAAAATGACTGAGGCAATTCGCAAATCGTGGAAAACGGCATGTTGTACTTCTAATTTGTGTGTATAAATAAAATAAACTTTGTATTCTCCAGGGGGGGATAGTGGAGTGTGTTTAGTTTTAATCAAGAACAAAACCAGTTCAACTATTACCAAGCGGATGCTAAGGCCAGCCAGCTGTACCCACTATTTGTTCATTCATTTATAGATTACAAGTTGAAATAATAATACAAATAACTATCTATCCAGGAAGTATGGATTAGATCCGATCGACAGGTTTTTCCATGAGAACCTCGATTGATACTCCAATTAATCAAATGCAAAAACCACTTGAAAATCGACGCAAATATTCGAATTTTCCTTTTTAGGGATGAAAAGTTTGCTTCTTTCTTTCTGAATTTTGTCGGCTTTTTTATAAAATATGACCTCAGATTATATATAAGTATATTCGTTTTTTTTTTTTCATTATTTCTAGTAGGTAATTTCATTCAATCAACCTGCGTCTAATGCGTCACTCGAGGACTTTCGCCTACAAAGTTGAAATAAAGGTTATCTGCCACAAATTGATAATACAGCAAAAAAAAAAATTAAGAAAAAATAAAAAAAACTTACGTATGTTTTGAGGCTTATCAAATCGATTATGCGTGGATTATGTCGATTATCGCCGACCAGAACGCACTGGAATGCGGAATATTTATGAGTGGACGACTACTAAAACACACATACATATACACATGTGCAGTAAACAGTACTAAACACACACACACACACATACATACATACATATTTAGTAGTCATCCACTCGTAGGTATAGTTTAATGAGCACATGTGATCGTATCATTGTGTGTGGAGTGCGATTGGCGGGAAGGTGTGGCGGAGGGGGGGGGGGGGGGGGCTTTTACGGTTAATGAGCTTGCGTTCGAAGTGTCAAAAGTTTATCACTCTTAATTACTAACACTCACGTATGCATGCACACACACACACACACACAAACAAACATTCATAAGTATAAAAGCAGCGTATTTGCTTCAATCTGTTTAAATATATGTATATATATATTTGTAAACTGCTGATTATGACTTGGGACATTGAGACATTACAAACTAAACTTGGATTTTGATATAGACAAGATTTAATGTGAAGAAGTGAAGAGTGCTCGACGGAGAGTAGTTTACACAGTGTTCAGAGAACGGTTCTTTTACCCTGTACACATATTAGGAAGGGTATTATGAATGCATTTGACACATATCAAGTTTATTCATTTCGAATCTAGAACAATTACAAATTAGCTCGTGCATGTAAAAAAAAATAGAGTTGAAATTAGTTTTTCTAAATCTTATCACAATAATTGAATTTTCGCAATCAGATTTTTATCCACATTCACTTTCTTCTTGAAGAGAGAGAGAGAGACAGAACTTTCCGTGCTGCATCGGGTATCGATTGTCTCCATCTCTTTTCATCGCTAGCAGCTAATGAAGTCTATTCTAACGTGTATGTGTATGTGTGTGTGTGTGTGTGTGCGTGTGCGTGTCGTTCTTTGTTAATCAGTCAAAGCACGCGAACATAGACATGCATGTAATGTTATGCATCGATCGCTGCAAACGGCATTTACTTCATATACAAACTGAAATAACAGATTTGCGCATGATGAAGAACCGTTAAGCAATTGTAAGAAGTAAACACGTGTGTGTGTGTCTGTGTGTGTGTGTGTGTGTGTGTGTGTGTAAGGCATAAAGTAACTGCGAATGTTAATATACATTAACAGTGCTAGGTATTTACATATATATTAAGCTAATATGTTAATAATAATATGTTAAGAGTAAATTCTTCAACAAGGCAAATTAATTAAGTTTGGTGCACATTTGCTTATTTTTTTTCTTGCAGAAATTTACCGATGGCATAACAAATAAGCTTGTTGGCTGTTTTCACAATAGTTCCAAATTGGACAGGGATAATGACGACACCTATTTTGATTTGTCCATCAACAATGCGCAGAGCATTTTGCCGGTGCCGTCTGAAGATCCGGTTATCATTCACGAGGAATTTACAACCGTTGATGATAGAGAGCAAAGGGTTAACCGTTCACCTCTACAATACTCCGATAACGTAGTCCTCGTCCGTGTCTATGGAAATAAAACGGACCTATTGATTGATCGGAAGGCTGAAACGCAAAATTTTCAATTACTGCATACATACGGCTTGGCGCCGTCACTCTACGCCACCTTCAAGAACGGGCTCGTCTACGAATATGTGCCGGGCAACACACTGAATACGGAGAGTGTCCTCTGCCCGGATATTTGGCCACTGGTCGCCCGTCGCATGGCCGAAATGCATCGTGTGGTCAAAAAGAAGACCAACGGCGATGCCAAAACAATGCCAATGATATGGAAAAAGACGCAAAGCTTTCTCGATTTAGTACCTGAACGATTTACCGATGCGGACAAACACAAAAGGTAATCAAATCGAATCGAATCGAATCGCATCAAATATGATTAATGATATATGATTTTTTTGTTTTGTTTTTGTTTTTTGCGAGTGCAGAGTGAAAGGAACATTTTTACCTATTGAGCGACTGCGCGATGAGTTTAATGGCTTGTACAAATACTTGGAGGCATTGGAGAGTCCAATTGTTTTCTCACACAACGACCTGTTGTTGGGCAATGTGATCTACACGAAATCGATGAACGCTGTCAACTTCATCGACTACGAGTATGCCGATTACAATTTCCAGGCATTCGACATTGGTAATCACTTTGCGGAAATGTGCGGGGTCGATGAGGTCGACTACACCCGATACCCCAAGCGGGAGTTCCAACTGAAATGGCTGCGAGTCTACCTCGAGAACTATCTGCAGCGGAATAACATTCGCAGCGACGAAGTCGAACGCCTCTTCGTTCAAGTCAATCAGTTTGCATTAGCCGCACACATTTTCTGGACGGTCTGGTCTCTGTTGCAAGCCGAGCATTCCACTATTGACTTTGATTATGTTGGTGCGTAATGCAATATATGTATATACATATATATCAGTTTGTCTAACAATAATGCTCTTCTATGCAGCTATGCATTTCTTCGTTACAACGAATATTTGGCCCGCAAGGAGGAGTTTCTATCATTGACGACTGCATCCGAGAACAATAAATGATTTTTTCTTCGAAATTCAAAAAGTAAAGGAATCGAAAACACAGTCATGTGTGTCCCCCCAGTGATGTACTTATATATGTATATACATATGTGTATAAACTATGGCTGCCGTTGTTGATATATATAATGTATGTACAATGTACATATCTTATACATATATATGTATATGTATATACCTACCATGCGTTCACAAACTACTTAAGCCGTAGTCTATGCATATATATATAATGAATTTGTATATGTTCTATAATTTGTATATTGATATTTAGGAATCACAAATAAACAAAAACATAAATATTTACTTCTTGATATCGATCCATTTATCCATCGGAGGTGGTTGACTCCTCCTGTCATTATTTCAAGTACACATAAATGTACATTTTCAGTATTTCAAGTATTCTTGCACATACATGTATATATACACAAATCCGGTGACTAGTCTATATAGGCAAATACTTGTCTAGTTTCATATATACATGCATGTGTTCAGAGTGCTCAAACATGCTCTGCGTGACACATACAAGGCTATAGCCCCTAGAGGCCATTGATAAATCTGACGGCTATACGCTGAAACATAATAGCCTGGATATCGCAAGCGTTTCGAGGGCCTGTGCAAGTGATATATATATATATATATGTATATCTTATCAGGTTTTCAATCAGTATGAAAACAATTTAAAGTATGCACTAATCACCTGTATGGGCAGAGCTTCGTCATGGTAAAAAACGAGACAAATTATTGTTATTAACAACGAGTGAGACAGCAACAGACAAATTGAGCGCAACAATTAAACTCAAAATGTAACAATTTCGAGGCTTGTATTTATTTTTGACCTCATATTTTTAGATATGCACTACGAGCGATTTGTGTATGAAAATCGTTGATGAATATTTACAGAAATGCTTACATGTGCATCAGTTTTTGGGCTTTTATCAACTATTAATTAATTAATTAGAGTTAGTACCAAATAAATCGACCCTTTAAGATGATTGTAAAAATAGCAAAAGGCAACCCAGATTCGTTCTCATTTGGCAACAAAATAAACTTGCCATATGATTTAAATGACACACATGTTGACGAGCTGAATATAATTAAACTATGAATAAAGTATTTATCCCAAGCATTTTGAGGATGTCGTCCCATTCTTCTGCAACTTCATGGAAACACAACATACATAAATATTTAAGCGTTTTCAAAACAACGAATTTATTTAATTTATACAAAAACATTCTCGTATAATTTAGTGTACTTCCTACAAATATTTTAATTTTATACCCTTGTCCGATTTCCGTCTCCGCCGAGTCTTTGAACAATCTGCAATGTAATAAAAGTAAATATGATTGATAAATGTGACGTATTGTTTTATTAGTCAATATATTACTGATAGTACATCAGTGTTGTCGCTTTGGCCTTTTATCCGCCCCTGTTCGGAAATCTGGCCTTTTTTCCATTTCATGAATATATGTTCTTTTAGTCAAAAATTAAAGAGCAATGCAGAAATTTTGATATTAACACTGTTAGTTCGAGTGTGTTAATGCCAAATGAATTAAATCGAAGTAAATGTTAGAAGTGCTTTACTATTATTAAAAATTAATGATCAAAGTACTGAGCGCTTACGATGAAGTCTTTTTCTGCTGCAGTAAATAATATTAAACATTAGGAATTGTATAATTTAACTATGATTAAAGATGTATTGTTTATTACGCTGAAACTTATTTTAAGATTTAGACCGTTTTCTATTCCCCAAGTATATTTTTTGTCCATTTGTGGGCCTTTTCTGGTCAATTTGGCCCATTGCCAACACTGACTACTGTGCACAAATGAGAGGTCAAAACTATCGATAACAAACGCTTGTTGTACCGATAACATTGTTGAAGCGAATTCCATCTTTAGTTTGTCAGCTGTCATACCTAAAGCGAGCGAGCTGAGAAAGCGAGCGATTTTCCTAAAATTACGATTTATCTATAATCATGTCAAGTTATATTGCCAGAAAGGGACCCTTGGTATTCTGTGAGTATGCGTTCAGTAAATGCCATACTTTGATTGAGAAACATAAGATAGAGTGTCCTTAAACATTGCATGCATTAAACTGATTACGTAAATAGGTAAGACAAAAGTTTGCAATTCTATACATTCTAGCCAACCTGGGCAAATGGGCCTACAATCTGTCCGGATTCAATCAATACGGTAAGAAGGGGATTAGGCATACAATCAAATACGTATATTAATAATAATACAAATATATCAATTAGGTCTGCACCGTGACGATTGTCTGTATGAGAATGAGGACGTGACCGAAGCAGTCCGCCGCCTTCCTCGCAAATTGTATGACGAGCGCAACTACCGCGTTATGCGTGCTCTGCACTTGTCCATGACGAAGACCATTCTGCCCAAGGAGCAATGGACAAAGTACGAGGATGACGTTAAGTACTTGGAACCATACCTGAAGGAGGTGGTGCAAGAGCGCGAGGAGCGTGAGGAGTGGAACAAAATCATTGAATTTCTTCCGCTGTGTGGACTTGTAAATGAATTGTTGAAAATACATAGCTTAAAATAAAACTAGAAATTCAATGAGAAATTACAAATTATTTCGCGTTCGAGTCAATAGCAAATAACCGTCAAATTTATTCTCGGAACTGGAGGTCAGACAGCAGTACAGAACAAGTATCTATAATCTACGATCTATAATACTATTGTAACTTATGCACTCTTCGAGGAATGTTTGCAATAATGTGAGTTGTATTCATATGTTTAGTTATTTGTTAGCGTTCTAATTGCCCGATTACCTTACCTTTTGCATAAATGGTAGATTGAAAAATGATCCTAGAACAGGCACTCGGCCAAGGAAATTGATGGCTACCGGGAAAAAGCCACTGCAAAAAAAAAAAGTTAATATATAAAATGAGTTAAGTCGTCATTTTCAAGTGGGACAATTCAAGCTGCGTTGAAAGCAATGAACGAAAGAACTTTAAGACATTTAGAAGCATAATTCACATCTAGCAATACATATAGACATATGTAAATGGATGTTTATGGAGATATTTGTACAAAAAAAGTCAAAGAGCGTGTCCCGTTTTGTGCACGAATGAATAAAGTTAAATAGTAAATAGTAAATGAGAATTGGCCAACCTGAATAGCGCAAAGAATCCATAGGATTCAATAATCATGCCGATAATGGGGAAACCGAGCAGCACAATAACAATTCCTCCAAAGAAAGCCGTTGTCCCTTTGACTTTGTGTCGTTGAAAGAAAAAGCGCAATGTTCTCTCCACGCCAATAACGCAGCCTAGGCCCGATATAAATAGAATCTGCAAGAAATGGAAAGCCGTAGGAGGAGTCGTAGCAGTATTAGTAGCTGTATGCAATACAAAACACAATTTGCAGGGTTTATTTTGAATTTACGCACGTTTCCAATTGCAAGCAAGCCCTTATCGAAGAGAAGCAACATGCCGAGAAATAAGAACGATATGCCAAAGCTAGCCAAGCCGATGCCAATTTCTGCAAAGAGTGTGTAATAGATATGTTGAAGTGCGTTAATTTAGTTGCCAATACATGCAAAAGTATATCTCACACACTTTGGAGATCTGTTACTTCAATCATTCTGTCTTGCTTCGGTTAGATTTGCTTAAGAGGATAATAAATTGCATGGGTGTATTCCACGTAAACACCAAAGGTTTCATTATTATGAATATAAACAATCATTGCAGAGTTGCATGTTTCACAAAAAGAGTGTTGGAAAATTTAAAAAAATTAAAGTATGACATACGTACCATAATTTTAACTCTGTTGTACTGTACGTTTCCATACCGATTTATTTCAGTTTTGACATAGAACTACAATTTGAAATGTAATCAAATAAAAAATTTTTAAGCAACAACTATGTTCAAGTTAAAAAAAAATCTTCCGGAACAAAAGAATAGTTTTTTCCCATTTTATGAAAAATTGCAGAATAAAGTCTTTTACTGGATTCACACAGTTTGACATCAACTACCACTTTTGGACAATAGTTATGATATTGCTATTTTATGATTTTGTCGGTCCACCACTTAAAAATATCTGATATTCCCCGCAAAATAGCTCTATAAGGGATTTGAATATAAAAATAACGAATTATAATGACTTATAGCCTGCTAACCATCTAGGATAATTATGTCCAACATTTTTACCCTAACTAGTCGAAGTCTAAAATTCAAATTTCTTTATATATGATGTATTTAGTTGTGACAAGCTGTAATATATTGCCGCTAACTTGCGTACAGTCAGTCATTCCTTGAACAAAGTTGCATTTCGATAAGTTTGAGAATATTCGTCTATCGGTATCGATTGTGTACATCCCTAATTTCACACGCCATTTTTACAATAAGGAGACAAGAGTTGAGATTTTCGACTGACGCTTTGAATAAGTTTAGGGAGTGCAAGTACTAAAAAAGTTTTCTTTCGAGCAAAGAATTAGCTTAGACGCGTATTAATCATGGATCGTAAGTGTGCATGTGGAACTTATTTGGAATCAGTCCACAAACAATAAATTTGCAATTTTCAGGTGGCGGTTATGGCGGTGGTGGCGGCGGTGGCAGTGGAGCCGGACAGTATAATAATTTTGCTGTTCCTCCGCCAAATTATCAACAAATGCCAAATAAAACTGGTAACTATAATGAGCCCCCTCCAAATTATAGCAAGCCGGGTGGAGGTAAGTACCAAAAAACTACGAAAAATAAAATGAAAAACATGTTCGCCATCAAAATCAATGTTCTTTAAGGTTATGATTCCGGCCATCGTGGCGGCGGCGGCGGCGGAGGCGGTTCATGGAACGATAGAGGAGGCAATTCTTATGGGTATGTTATAATCTACTATCTGCTACTATTTAATATTACAATGGGAAACAGACAGCGGTGTACAATACGGTTACACATTTATATATATATATACATATATATATGTATATATATATAGAAATCAGAGTGTGTTGTCAGCTTCGAATATGTGAAACATGAAAACAACAACAACAACAAATAAACAAACAAATTAATCAAATCAACAAATTACATGCATACACTAAAAAGAGAAATATACAATTGAGAAGGCACAAAAAGCCCATCTTAGTCAGGCGAATGAAAAGCGCAATGTGATCGATCGATCGATCATTGCAAAGTTGTAATTGAGTTTAAGAAGAAAATAGAGCCGATTATTAATTGATTGTATTTTGTAAAGTTTCGTACTGTAATGTAAATGCATGTCGCATATAAAACAATATATATATATTACGCGCCCCAATGTTAACTCCGAATAAAAAGCGAACACCATTTAAAAATGGTTTGTAAACCAAAAGGGATCACTTCTGTTCAAGTCTTGACACGAAGTCTGAAAATGAGAGAGAAATCAGAATCTATTCACGATGCAAATGAAAGAAATGTTGGTATTCTCAAGGATTTCATGTGTGTGCGAATACACGAGAGAAAAGACTACCCAAATAAATATGTTGCCAAAAATTATAAAACGACAATACGAAAACGAATAATTATTGTGGTATATAAGTTTACGGTGCCAGAAACGGCTGAGATGCGATTGTCTACTTAGTGTGTCTTTATATGAATATACAAATTATAGTTTTTAGCAAAGAGTTCAAATATGTGTACACATAAATGGTCAAGATATTAAGTGCACTGGGCATATCGGCGGATATCATTCTTCACAATTGGTGGTGACTCTAATGCCAAACATTTAAAGATTAATATGCTATTTACCCCATTTATTCTGTGCCCCCTTTTAATTAACGCGATAGGAGCTTCTTTATCATGTAGCCCCAATCAAATTGAAAGAGTTTTGCTTTTAATCAAACATAATATATTGCAATACTGATTTAAACTATTCGTGTAAATGCATATTAATTACAATATTAATATAACGAGAACATAGGCTCTTCAATATATTGATAAACATGCTTTGAAAATAAAGTAGACTGATCTGCGCCGAGTTGAGTGAAAAGGGGAAACACATTTCGACTACGTGGAGTTTTGGACATGCATTCTGTATATGGTAAACCCTCCATCCCGTCTGGTACAGCAATATACAAATGAGTTGCGAGGATGTGCTTGAGCTTGTGCCAAAGAGAGAATTGCAATCGAATCGGTCTAATCGTCGGATATAATTAAAGATTATAATTATCGATTGAAACATTTGTTTGTTCTACAAATTATATATACTAAGGTTATTTACGTAAAAAGATGTTTTAAAAACAAATTAATTGTGGAAAATGATGTAGTGCGAGCGGTGTCAACGATATCAATTTCTCATCTTGTTCACAACTTAATACTTACTATATAAATAACGATAATTAATGATACGATTAGTATTTAATATACACAGGCACAGAACGGACATAATCAAAAAACAGCCGAATTTGTACAATTGAAAAAATGATTGATCGTAATGAGAAGATCTATTATAAATTACACGTATAACATCTACTCAAATTATGAGACAAACAAACAATCCCAATGAATATATGTAGTACATATATATATATATATATATATATATGCTCTCCACATGCACATTCACAATCAAGAATCACAATTGATTAAAACTCTGATTAGAGCATGAATCAAATTCTGTTATAGTTATGCTTAAGCTGACTTTCGTAATGAAATTTACGTTGGTATTATTTATGTAACGACACACGACCTGCTTTAATCAATTGAATATAGGCTACCATATATCCCCCCCCTCTTAGTCCAGTAAACGTAAGTGTAATCAATTATACAATATATAATTATCCAATTTAATATGTTTTACAAACATGTTGCGTAGTTTATTTGTTTCGTACTATTATGTGTTCTATGTATATTTATTTATTTGCTTACAACAAACTACAACCAGTAGCAAAGTCGCCATGCAGACGTCGTCGTCATTATTGTCTTAAGACAGCAATTGAGAACGTTTATATCTGATATCTGATCTGATAACCAACCGCCCCAAGCAAAGCACAGGGCGAGTCGTGACTGACTCGAATCTTTTTATTCAGACTGCAGACCACCCTGTAGATATCAGCGCCATCGACCATAATAATAATAATAATACTCCTCGATCCACTGTGTGAAATCGGGTTCCTTTAAGCAGAAACGAGATGTGCAGCAAAAAAAAAAAAAAAACCAGCAAAAGTTTGCTGTAGATACGAAAAAAAACGTTATTTTCCAAATAAATGTGTATTATTATTCGGATCATAGGTTTTTGTTATCAGTTATCGACAATTGCTCATTTTGGTCAAGTGTGTCTGCATGGTTGCATTGAAACTGCGGTGTTCCGTAGATGCTTGTTATTTAATCCTAATACACTTACTGATTAATATTGCAAGACAAAAGTCTCTTATATCTTGTGCCGTTGCCAGAGCGATGGGCAGCGAAAACAACAAAACAAAAACCAAATAGAATTTAATCAACTCTTGTTATATCCAAAGCAGAAGAGGTTGTTTACCTTTACCAGGGCACTTTGATTGTTGGAATATTTCAAAATGGATAAGCAAGAACAAGAACAGGAACAAGAACTGTTCCTTTTTGGCGACGGAGTCCCACTGATTGATTGATAATGTGTGTTTTGAATTAAAGTGCGCTGGTAAAAGTCGTGTTACGCTTTGTAATCATCGGGTAGCAAACTTAGATACATATTAAAAAATAAAACAACACATAATAAACGGTCATATATATACTATTCTGTTGGACAATGGCAAACGGCGGAGGCGTGGTCGTTAACTTCTTCATCATAATGCATTACAATCAAAAACATCAAAATCAAAACATTAAATAAGCTATTCAATATCCTCTTTTAGAAATGGAGGCGCCAGCAAGGACAACTACAACAAAGGTAAAATAATGCAAAACAATTTGCAAACATATCGAGTAATGTATAACATTAATTTACTACAAAATCAAATACAAAAAAAACAAATACCAAAAAAACAAAAAACAATAGAAGAGTAAAAACAGAAAAGAAAAGAAAAGAAAAGAAGAAAAAAACACAAGACAAATAATTCTCTTTCGCTTGCGTGTAAATCTGGTATACAATATTAATATTATATAAGGAGTATTTGAGAGAGTATCAAAGATTGAGAGAGCTCAATTCGCAATTCGCATCCACAGCGATTATATTTCGAGTTCAACTCGGCATCCAGTGCAAAACTGCTGTTCTTATCTAGTGTGTATTATTCAATCGCCAAGTTCTTCATAAGATTAAAGTGGCCTGGCCCTGGGATTTGGTTTGGTCACTGGTTGTTCTGGTAAAATTATTCGATCAACGATAAGTGTAATTTCTGTGCGTGTGGGTGGTGTGTGTCTGTGTGTGTGTTGTGTCTATGTATATACTTAGCTGATATATATATATATATATGCATATTTATATATATATATATAGTATATCATCATCTGTTTGAGAGCTGCGCTCAATCTAGTGCCAGCAAGTTTATTGAGTATACCCCAAAAATCGGTGTAAAATACTTTCATGCTTGAGGTGTTTATTTTGAAATTCTGAAATTCTGAATTCTGAAAATGAAAATGAAAAGCAAAAGCAAAAGCAATACCACATAAGATAATCGAGAGGTATCGAGATGAAAAGACCGACCTTGTAACGAGCGTTGTTATATACATGCATTGTATATAGATCCCTTTTATATTTCGTACACACACATATATATATAGAGTTTAAGAGAGTGTGAGCGCCAGACCAAAGTCTTGCTCCTCCCTGCTCCACTTGTATCTGGTCTTTTTAATTGCGCTGTTTACTGAGTGCTGTCGTCCGGCACATATCGGCTGAGGGCTGATCCTTTCTCTGTTCTCAAAATTGATCAATTGTTTCGCATCAGCATTTCTAATGAACTGTTCTATTTTGTAGGATACGGCGGCAGCAGCGCGGCGGTGGCGGTGGCGGCGGCGGCGGTGGTGGTGGTAGTCTTGGAGGTGGTGGTGGTGGCGGTGGCGGCAACGATATGATCACACAAGGGGACACAATTTTTGTTTCCGGCATGGATCATCCACAACCGAGCAGGACATTGAGACTCACTTTGGCGCCATTGGCATCATCAAGGTAACGCAACCACATTCGATATTCTAATCAATTTCGTGCACGTCTGTAATATGGTATACGTTTGGCATTTTATAGAAAGACAAGCGCACCATGAAACCAAAGATTTGGTTGTACAAGAATAAGGACACCGGCGCTTCTAAGGGCGAGGCCACTGTCACATACGATGATGTGAATGCGGCTCAGTCGGCCATTCAGTGGTTTGATGGCAATGATTTCAACGGCAGCAACATCAAAGTCTCATTGGCCCAGCGCCAGAACAACTGGAACAAAGGCGGTGGAGGCGGAGGTCGCGGCGGTTTCGGTGGACGCAGTCGTGGCGGCGGCGGCGGTGGTGGTGGCGGTGGTGGTCGCTTTGATCGCGGTGGCGGCGGCGGCGGCGGTGGAGATTATGACCGTGGCAGTGGCAGTGGCAGCGGCGGCGGCGGCGGTGGTCGCGGTGGCGGTCGCTTTGGTGGCGGCGGCGGTGGCGGTGGTGCTGGCGCCGGCGGTGGCAACGTGCAACCCCGTGATGGTGACTGGAAATGCAGCAGCTGCAACAACACCAACTTTGCTTGGCGCAACGAGTGCAATCGGTAGGTCGCCGTTGAGTATATCTCTCATATTTGTCAAATATACTAACTTATATTGTACACAGCTGCAGACATCCTAAAGGTGATGATGATGGCAACGCCGGAAGCAGCGGCTTTGGCGGTGGTGGCGGCGGCGGTGGCGGCGGCGGCTATGGCGGTATGAATGACCGCAACAACGATCGCGGCTCGGGCGGTGGTGGCTACCAAAATAGAGATCGTGGCGGTGGTGGTGGATATTCACGATATGGCAATGATAACGGCGGCGGCGGCGGTGGCGGTGGACGTGGTCGCGGCGGAGGCGGCGGTGGCCGGCGTGATGGTGGCGGCGCTATGCGCAACGACAGCGGCATGCGTTCCAGACCGTATTAAACGGTGGCATGCAAAGGAAAACGCAAACTATTTTTTCTAACTTACGTATTAATTACATAGCAAGTACTCTCTTTAAAAACGTAATAGATACATACAAATAAAAAATCATTAAAATATTTATTCGCCTGCTTTAAATACTCGTCGCAGCCAAAATAGATGTAGATGTCTGTCCATCTGAGTGGATCTCCTTGCATAACATTAACATATTTGCACATTTGAATGCCGCCTTAGCTCATATCTTAAATATATCTAGAATCTGTGTTGTAATCGAGCTAATATATTTAACAGCTTTGTTCAGGCTATCTCCTTGTCGAGTTCCATCGATTAGAGCATTCTCGTGGATTTTGTTTAAGTGTACTTTGACTGCTATTCTGCACAAGTGGATTCCGGAGCATCAGACTAAGTACAGCTTTGTGTATACGAATTCAATTGGATGCAGTAACTCTCCAGGAGAGATATCCCTTCTAAGATTATGCGTGACTTCTCAGGGCTAATGGAGATATTCCAATTGATCACCCAGTTTTCGAATTCTCTAATAGATTCGAGCAGGATATCCATAAGAGACTTTCAATTGGATTAAGGGCTGGACTGCCCGTAGCAGACTCCATTACCTGTAACTGCTGTTATTTATAATTTAAAATATATATTATATTTAATATTTAAGACAAGAAAACATTACTCAGAAGGCCCAAGATCGTTCTGCCACTAAGCTTGATAATACAATCACCAAACGAAGTCAATATGCTAACCAGTTTTCAAATGCAGTGCTTAATGCGACCTATCTTTTAAACTGCCACTGGCTAGAATGTCGTGCGGCGAAAGACATAGCATTTATATCCTCTGAAAAGATTACAAAGACGTCACATATCCAATGGATTCGAGGGAGAAGTGCCATGAAAGTGAGACAGAGAGAGAGAGACAGAGAGAGTGAGAGAGGGAAACCTATGCGTGCCTACTTTGCCGGGGGTTGAAACCACAAAAAAGCTATAGCGTTTAGGCCAAGTTATGGAGAAAAACACTGTGCCCCCCGTGTGAGCAGCTGTTACCTGCACTAGGTGGCTAGGAAATCGATAATTGCAGATCGTTGAAGCCACATTTCTGCCACAATTTTAGAGCTATAGCCAAAGTAGGATTGCTTTATCATTAATTAAGTAAACCTACAAACACGGCTGTATTTTGAAAAATTCAAATGAAATCAAAAAAATCAAACAATTTCCCAAACATGCTTAAATCAAAAAAAGAATGGGTTAATAAAACAAATATTAATCAAGCTATTTTATTAATTATTTAATGACGATTTAAAGTAGGTGACAGGTGCTTCATTAGCTCCTCCAATGGTTTGTTTAGAGTATAAGTTACTTGCGTTTGCGCAGTGGTTACATACGTTGACTTGAGACTTGACTTGAGATAAAACGGACTATTAACAAGTGACTGTGATTTTATAAAATTTTAATAATTATATTTAAATGAATATACATTTGTAATATTACAGTTCATCTTTTTCCAGCAAGGTATAACGGTGTTTTGATGGGCCCAGCTCCTTAAATTTAGACTCGGGCGGTGATGTACCCTTTAAGGACTTTGCTTTGTCATGGTTTTTGTTTTCATCACTTGCGGGGTCCGGCCCATAATGATACTCCCTAAACAGAAAGATATGTTGAATCCATATTCAATATGTATTAGCCACATCTGACTTACCTGTGCAGTTTCCCACTGTAAAGATCTTGAAGGAATTCCTTCAGCTTGCCAGCCGTATACATGTCATTGAAGTGCGGGAAGAGATACATGTGCTTGAAGGAGTCAATAGCAATGACGGGTAGATCATCCTCCGATTTTCCCAAGTGGTGCAATGGATGTGCAAACCTCTTGCCATCCGCAGTAAGAAAGTTAACATTCTCTGCAAAAAAGAAGAAGAGTATTAATAAAAACACATACTCAATGGAAAATGCTTCTATATCGAATATGAAATATTGATAACTTACGCTTCTCATCCAATAACTGCTGTTCGATGATTGCTTTATAATCCTTAATGGAATTCAGATCAGATGGATTATAGAATAAAATCAGGAACGGCAGTCCTTCTTCCGTTAGCTCCTCTGCGCTTTCAAATGTTATCTCTCTGACGAGTGGCACACACTTTTCCTGATCCACACCTTCAGCTCATCGAAATTACTTAAACTGCCCGTAAACGTCTCATCATTTTCGTGGGATAGAGCCACATCCGGCCTAAATACAATAATAGGTGCGCCTGCAAATACAATAAATAAATTTATATATATATATATATAATATGTGCATATGCATTTAGAGGCAAGTGAACAAGTTAACGTACCAGGCGGATGCATTGCCTGAGAGGCATCGCCAAAGCCGACATGGAACTGACAATCTTCTTTGAGGTTGGTCGCAACCTTGCGAAATATGTTGTATTCGGGCTGATCTCGACGATCAAAATAGCCAATGATGCTACGCTTTTTGGAATCAAGCACCTCCAGATCCTTTAGGGTTTTAAACTCCTTGATTGGATCTTCCAATTGCTTCTTTACAAATTCCAAGAACGCATCTGCCGATCGCTGTCCTCGGTATTCCCGCTTGCTTAGCTGTCCATTACGGACAATCTTTAATGTGGGATATTTACTGATGTGGAATCGGGACGCAATCGATGTTTCACGATCGCAGTCCACTTTACCTAGCACTACTTTCCCAGCCTCTGGAAATTCCGCTTTGACCTGTAATTTAAGGTTACATCATTATTACATCAAAATCATTACAAAGTCCCAAATTGAGAGACCGTCGATGCTTGTTTACACAGTTTGCTCCGTTCATACAAACAATAAACAATTGCAGCCACAAGAAACAAAAGCAAACAAGCAATATAAATTAACACGTGAACAAATGTTTCAGTTATCGTGCTCCATTTTATTATGTATTTTTATTGTTTTGTTTTGTTTCATTTTATTTATTTCTTTTTTTGGGTGGCTTTTTTCATCTGTTCTGTTTTATTGTAATTGTATTCCAAGCAAATAGGTGCAAAACAGGGTGACACAATTATCTCTCTGCAGACATACAAATGCCATATCAAACAGGCGCCATATCGGCCGAAATAATCATTATTGATCACTAGAGACTAGTTTCTTGACATTTGGACACAAAAAAAGAAAGAAAAGAAAGCCAACATGGAATGCTATAATATACAGCTCCAAAGAAAGAGGAGATCTTACATAATAAACTTTTTTTGCTTATAAATTATTGATTCTTGGATTTATATCCTGACAGTTACATGCATGTCGAAACTATTTTTCTTATTATTTTTAAATCATTGGCTTACCTTATCCGCGGCTTCATTGAAAACCGGCGCTAAAATATTACTAAACCGACACCACTCCGCATAGAAATTAATGACAACCATTTCGTTAGATGCTGAAAAAAAAAACAAATGGAAAATTCAAAATATATTTAATTGTAATCAATACGGAAATACTACATACATAAAGATATGAGAATTAAAAAAGGCAGTTTTGTTAAATATTCGACTATTTTAAAGTTCGAGAATGCCTTTGAAAAAATCATGAAAACCATGAGCTATCGAACACAACAAAATATGGAACTCGTTTTCGACCGCATCTGTGGAGCTCTGTGAACCGCAGAGACTATTAGTTTCCCCATATACCTTGACATATTATTGGATAATAGGATAATAGCCACACTTTATTATTTACTACTTTCGTATTTTTTGTACCTTATGAATTATAATGTGACAACAATAGTTGTTATATGTCGTTAGTAATCACCCTCCCTTAATTGATAAGATAATGGAGTGAGAAGATACCATGAAGCGACAGACAATGTTCTGGACCAATAGCAATTAACCTTGGCAGGCACTGTACCGCACAGTTTACACAGTATTTGATTACGGGTTTTCAAATCTAACGTCAACTGATCCGTGATAAATAATAATTTGTATATAATGTTATTTCCAACAATAAAAGCAAGTCTGAACCATTCCATATTTTTTATAACATATAGCTCCAAATAATAAAATAAATATATTTTTGGGAATATCCTAGATTATGTTAAGGGAACTAACTCTAAATATTGGAGATATATATCTGGTGTGGAGTAATTAGTTTTTCCTGCAGCAAAGTCATGTTTCCGCACTCAACGCCTGACTATGACTGATGTTCGACTAATTATTGTGTTCGATTTGATAAAGTGATTGGTAAAGTAAAAGCAAAAACAAGTGGCGTACAACGCTGGCAAAAAAAAATCTGCGGAATTTATCGAATTTTTAAATTTGATTTTTTGTGACACGTCAAGCACACACACTCATCAATGTGGTTTGGATGATTCTAAATACATATGTATGTGTAGGTGGACTAGCTGAGACATTGAGCAAGTAAGTAATTATAGAACGCTGATTTTGCCGAGATTGTTGTTTCGCTTAGATTCATATTGTAATATGGCTAAATTGTTGCTGTTGCTGCTTGCCTTACCTAACGTCATATCAATATTTTCACTGGTCAGTGCCAGCGCACCGGTCGCAGAAGACGACGCATCTGTTGGTTGGTAAAGGACATGTAGAACCTGCAATCAATTAAGAAAACGTGATAAACTAGTATCCCAGCACCCAGCTCCGTTCAATTCAGCTGACGCCGGGTCGGGTCGGGTAGAGTGAGAGTCACGCCGATTGAGCGGGTGCGGGTAGAACACGTCGACGTACAACTCGACTTACCGCAACAATGGCTAAGCACGAGCCAAGCAATGGCTTTGTTGATTCGGTCATGTTGGTGTTGTGGGCGGCAGGAACGGCCAGTATATGTGATCTACTGGAATCTAAATTATTATATTTTAATTCACTTTTACATTAAATGGAATGAAAACACTGTCACGTCGTATCTACATATATAATAATTATAACAACTCCGCTGATTAGCGTACGGCCAGTGTTGGACAATCTTCACCCACTCGCTTACGAAGTACTCGGTAAGTGTAACGATTACAAGATAAAGTTGATCGACACGTAGTCGATAAAAATAGTTTTAGATATATTTATTGTAATAATATTTTGTTTGCTTAGATCATTCGTGTTTTTTGATGCCATAAATGGTATAATAATATCCCACATACCACACACTACATGATACTTGCGGGTCTTTATATATACATATATATTATTTACAATTACTATGATATGGGAAATTCAAGCACGTTTTCATCGTATCTGAGAATTTATGCATATGTTGAATGCGGATTCTCGACTATCGATAGTTGACAACGTAAAAGGCAATGTTTTGTCTGCTTAGTGAACAGAGTGACATATAGAGCATGAAATATAATACATTTATGTATATATCTAAAGTCTCATCAGTCTTTACGTATGTTTTCTCTAATATTATTTATTTTTCCTCCTTTTTCTAATGGCCTATGGTCGAGTGAATGTCATTTTATTTTAGTCAATATTGTTTGTTAAACAGAAGATGAAACGAAATTATTTTGAAATGGGCGCCTAAGGTCTTTATTGTCGTTCAGATGTATGCAATCTAAAGTTAGACGATGGTGATTTATTTTAGAAGCACAGGATGGGCGTGAACAACATGGCTACAACGACGTAGTCCCCGATTGGAGTCTGACAGTGTGTTAAGGGTATTTTTTGTTGTCTATTCTTGCCAGAGGCCTTTGTGGATGTTTTAGACAGCTGATTGGTGATGTGCAGAATTTGTCTTCTGTGATTGTTTGAGAAGGCGGGAACGGATATAACCACCCCTAAAATGAGTACTGGGAGGTCGGCGCTGCACCTCGAGAGACAAATCGACACGTAACAATTCGAATGTACGTGCAGAAAAATCGATATCGATAAAAATATACTCGATTTGTGAGACGTGACAAAAGTATCGGTATATTAACGAATACCCATATGTATGTATGTAATAATTTTACACCTACATATCTATATGCAACAATATTTGCAAATCTTTGTTTATAATAGCTGACGTTTATGGAGTTTATGGTGCTCAAAAACGAAGAAAAGAACAAAACGCGTTTTTCTATTTCGTTGCAAATCGCAGTAATCTAGCTGCACTTGTTATTTTGAGGTTTTATAGCTTAGTAATGTATGTATGTTTATAGGTTTGTTTTGGTGTTATTGTTTCATAAATATTTAGGAATCATACATATGTATGTGAAGACATACATATACATATGTATGCGTATGTATATGCCCGTGCAAGTGTAAATGCAGATGTACATAATTACTTTGTTTATAAATTTGCAATTTGTTAAAATCGAAAGTATCTGTGTGTGTGTGTGTCTGTTTTGTTAAGATGTGCATGTCTGATCTATACACATATATATATATATATGTATGTATGTGAATGTAGTACGCGTCATTTTTATACGCAATTGTGTTCAAATGTACATACACACATGCATACATACATACATATGTATATTTTCACGTATGTTATACTTATTATCTACAATGGCAACCAACCACCACATCTAAATATGATTTCTTTATATCTGGCATACGTATGCATCTGTCAATAAAGTACTCGGATGTTTCAAACATGTTTCGTATCTAATTGTTTTGCCTTGGATTCTCTATTCGATATACATCTGTATGTGTGTATGTATGTACATGCATATGTGAATGTCGACCTGTTTTTTGCCAAAGCTTTAATTGCATAAACAAATAGTACAAAAAACGAAGGATATCATGCTGCATCCGTGCAGTGGAGTTTTGCAAAACTACAACAGCTTGGAATAGAATCGTCACATGACTTCTATTATTATTTACCAAAAAAAAAAAAAACAAAAAAAACTCGTTAATTTGTAGCACATTTAAATCATTCAGATCCATATTTAATATGGGAAATATAGCTTTCCGAAATAATAATTATTAAGCATTAAGCCATGTATTTTAGGATGTATGTATGTATAAGTGTATGTATGTATGCTTAATGGTGTATTGCAGTCGCCGCAACACATGATGTCAGATGGATCACCGCCCCCATCGATTTGTTTCATTCGAGCCGCGGAATCGTATCCGAAATCGCAAATGGAGAAGGAAGACTCGCAGTTGATTGTCCCCTTTAAAGAGCGTGAGTGCCTTTGAGTATGTTATGGAAAATACTGAAACACTAATTGCATTTTTACGCACAGTTGCCGGCGAGTCAATCAAATACTTGGGACGCACTGATGACGGCGTTCTGGCTCTGTCCAATTATCGCATATTTCTATCAAAGAAATCGACTGCATTTGAGACATATGTGCCGCTCGGCCTGATTGAATCCGTGCAGGTACGGGATCTATTCCAGCTGGTCGTCAACTGTAAGGATGCCAGCACTGTGAGGTGTTCGTTCCCATCGGCGGAGCAATGCTTGGAATGGCAGCGACGCGTTCAGCTGCTAATTGGGGTACCTGAAACGCTGGAAACGTTATTTGCGTTTCCATTTTACTCGTGGACATGCGACATAATCGGCACTAAGGAGCTCGCCCATCTCACCAATGGAAATGGCTCCAAACCTGCGCCAGCGGCAGAGAATCCGATATCAACACAAGTTCAGGCTGCCAACGAGAATTTGAATCGCTTGCAGCGGGCGATTAGGTACGAGACCGACTTTAGAAATGAGGTAGCCCGTCTGGGATTTGACCTAAAGGGATCTTGGCGCATCTCAACGGCGAACACAGACTTTAAGCTGTGCCCCTCGTATCCACAAAAACTACTTGTTCCGTGTTGCATCACTGACGAAATGCTTCACAATATTGCAAATTTTCGGGGTTCGCGTCGATTACCGGCTGTTGTTTGGCGCCATCAAAAGTCTGGAGCCATTCTGGCCCGGTGCAGTCAACCCGAAGTTGGCTGGCTGGGTTGGAGAAATTACAAGGATGAGCAGCTGCTGAAAGCACTGGCAGATGCTTGTGCCTTCGACAGAGGGGAGCATGCGAGGCGGCAGGCCAAAGATACCAATGGAGAGACTAGCTCATCTGGCAAAAGCTCTCCATCACTGGAGGATTCTTCACACGAGGAACTAGCACTAGACGAAATCAGGGTAAGTATGTACATTTCAACCTAACAGTATCTTTTCCATGGAGCGAAATGATGAAATGGTGAAGTGAATGTGTTAACCGAAATGAAACTTCATATTCTATTTTCAGAAAATCCTTATCGTGGATGCACGGAGCTATACGTCAGCGGTCACGAATCGAGCTCGTGGCGGCGGCTGTGAATGTATCGAATATTATCCATGCGCCGAAATCGAATTCATGAATTTGGGAAATATACATGCTATTCGCAAAAGCTTTCATGCTGTTCGACAGTTGTGTGCCTCATCACCAGATGATCCAAAGTAAGCACTCAAAATGACTATAGCTGATAATAATATATGTAAATATTAATAAATCGATTAACTCCTATTACCAGTTGGTTTGGACAATTGGAGAAACGATGTGGATGCAACATCTGTCGGGTCTATTGGGAGCTACAATGACTGTCGTCCATACGATCGAAAAGAATGGTCGTCCAGTGTTAGTGCATTGCTCTGATGGTTGGGATCGCACACCACAGATCGTGGCAACAGCTCAAATTTGTTTGGATCCATTTTACAGAACGGTTGAGGTACGCTGCCATTTTATACTTAGATACAACAAAAACATAACTATAATATTGCAATTCTTTTTAAGGGCTTTCGAGTATTAGTTGAACGCGAATGGTTGAATTTTGGGCACAAATTTTCTGATCGCTCAGGAAACGGACCAAATTCGGACGAGGTGAACGAACGTTGCCCAGTTTTCCTGCAGTGGCTCGATCTGGTGCACCAAATACACAAACAGTACCCTTGCAGCTTTGAGTTTAGCATAGGCTATCTGGTAAGCCAATTTGTGTATATCAAATGCACTAAATTTCAACACAAACGAATTCTTCCAGATTAAACTGGCCCAGCACTCACTGTCGTGTCTCTTCGGCACATTTCTGTGCAATTCGCTAAAGGAACGCATTGAAAATGCAGTCTACGATCGAACGTTTTCAGTATGGCCATTTTTAGCTGAATCAATGTATAGAAATCCACTCTATAAGCATGAGATTGACAAGGTATAACCACATATTTATACATTTTAATTGAGTAATAGCAGTTTGTTTTATTCTCTTTTTTTAAACAAATTTCAGGTGCTTTGGCCAGCGCACAGTGTGCGATTTTTACATTTTTGGTCTGATGTATACCTCGGTAGTTTGGGAAATCAAAATGGTACCGATCTCCCGTTGCAAAGCAATGAACGACAAAATGTTCACAATGTGAATGGTAGGCAATGAATACAAATTAGATTCAATTATATTTGATAAATGTTTTTGTTCGTTTTAGGCACGACTGCGAAAACTCGTTCAACTGAGAACATAACAACAAATGAGCTGTCTCAGAGCACAATATCGAGAAGATCGAGTGATCCCAATCTGACTGTTGATTCAATGTACGCTCTGCTATGTGGCAACCAATATCAATCTCAAGCTAAACTATCTCAATCTTTATGATTTCAGTGTGACTGATGGCTTAAATCTAAATGTGAGCAGCAATTCCATGTTTGACATTCGGTCGGAAGCAAAGGAGTGCATAATTGATGCAACAAGGCATGCCATCAAACAAGACTCTGACTCAGAGGATATGTGCGACAGTGCCAAACAGGAAGATGACGCAAAAACGATTCCACAAGTTTGCTATCTGAGCAAAGATTGAACAAGCCCCTTCATTAGTTCAATGTGATATGTTAAATGACGGGTCCTTATCCCATAATGGCAAAATCACTATAATGCGCATGGATGCCAAGCTCAATGAGCTCGGAGAACTTACGCATTGTGATTCCTCAAACGGTTAGTTTACCTTAAACGCTTTCTAGCAACTAATTTGAACTTGAACTTTCAATCATTTAGATCAGGCTCCCTCCAATTTTGAAAGCATTAGTGATAATAGCCGGACTGTTCGTCGGGGCCAAGACCAAATGGATACTAGTACGGATACATTAATTCCTATTGAATCAACACGATCTGCACAACAAGCGGCAACAGGGACAGCAGAGACAGAGAAAGCAAACGGAGCATCTAAAGACAAAGACAAAGACGTGCCTTCAAAACCAGATGCCGACGTCGTACCTCAAGAAAAAAAGACCGAAGGAACCTGTGTTGCGCATACCAATAAAATTAGTCAAAGTTACAGCAACTTACCCCGAGTCCACATAAAGCCCAACAATCTGCGATATTTTCAACTCAACGCCAACGCAAATATGGAGAAAAGCGATACATTTGATCAGCATCTAGACCCGCATATTCTAACTGAGAATACAACTAATGATGATAGCTGCAAGGAAACAAATGCGATTGCAAATGTAAATGTAAATGTAACTAAAAATCCTTATGGAACTATGCCTTCAGTCGATGGCAGCAACAATGGCGATTCCCTACTTCCATCACCTGAACATCAAAGATTTAATTGTCTATCGCATAATATGTATGCAAACGGTGATGAGTCCACGCCGGGTAAACTAACGCGAAGGAACATGCTTTGGTCGAGCCTAAATCGCGAGCAATCGCATTCAAAATACACAGATAATGCCAGGTAAGTGCGTTGACATTTGTTCACAAAGATGAGTCGAAAATATATGGCTAACAAACCTGATTCTGCAATTGTAGTGCACTCCATTTACCGGCAGCCGGACTTATTTTATTGCCTCCGACGCCACAGGGATCACAAGAGCGACCACAGTTTAATATTTCGTGTCCCGATGGCTTAGCACATGGCTTAAGTGAGAAAAACATTCGACTACATCAAATCGTTCAGGAACATAGGGTAACTGACGTCTTTTTTGCAAACAAGCCAATAAGCCAATAAGCACATTAACTATTATTTCAGGTACGCGAGGAAGCTCTTTGAGGAAATTCATGGCATGCGTTTGGCGTTGTTACAAAGGATGTCCGAGCTGCAATAGCGTCGTCTCAACTAATGTGGAGCATGTAATTATATCTATAAATTCCAACTATAAATTACACAAACATACGCCTTTATAAAAATTTACATCTATACATGATAATTAATATGTCCTTACAAAACAAAAAAAAAGCAAGATGAGATTAATATATCCAGCCATATCTAACATTCAGTTACTCTGTTCGGGTGCAAAAAAAAAACAACTAAGTTTCTAAATCTTGACATTTTGGCTGGATAGTTTTAATGAATATACAAAGATGGGTAAAAATATATTTAACTAATCGGGGCATGCGCCTTTATCCAGCGTTAGATGCCGTATTTGTCATGAAAATGGTTTCTGTTGGTCTAATTATTTGAATTTCTTCAGGAAAACGGATCGGATATTGTTGAAAATGCTTCGACGTGTTCTTGGGAAGCCGTAGAAGAACGTAGTGGTCCATCGTCATATGCCACTTCCTCAATGCAAGAGAAAAAAGCTTCAAGTGTTCTTTGGGTACCAGATTACGCCGTTTCACGTTGCTCTAATTGTCAAATTGAATTCTGGCTTGGACGAAGAAAACATCATTGTCGGTGCGCATTTCAACATTAACGTATTTTTTATTATTTTTTTTTTACAAGTATCTTTAGTATATTATAACATCATTTCGCAGCAATCAATCTGGCAGAAGTTCTTCGCTAGTTACAATTACAATCCTTAATCATATTGAAGTCAAAACTTTGTTTTATCATTAGCAGGATTTTTAATATTAAATTCTATTTTATTATTATTTTTTTTGGTTTTGTATGTCTAAAACTCAACTTCACAAATGCGCGCATATTTAGAATTTGCAACAATGCGTTACTTGTAGTTGCCACAATCGTGGAGTCAGATTCGACGACGGAGGCGAATTAAAAGATTGAACTAATGTCAGATTGGCTGTAATAAATATATTTTTCTCATTTTGTAAAACACTCGTGATTAACAGATAGTATTTAACTTTAATATGATTGTGTTCAGTTTATGGTCTTATGATTGATTTTCCAAAATGAACATTGATATTGATTCCAATTTATATAAATTCCTCTACATTTTTGCTTACAGATCATGTGGCGAAATTTTTTGTGCTGACTGCTCGGAATTTTGGGCGCCGTTGCCGTTTGAAAAGCTTTTCAATCCAGTGAGACTATGTGGTTCTTGTTATTCAGCTGTTACAACGCAAGTACACGAATGCCGTGCTTCTGCTGACCCCATCTCAAATGTAGTGGAACAGCCTTCTGCAAGCTCTCAAGAGTAGTTTTTTTTTTTTTTTTCTTTTATAAGCTTTAGGGTTCTAACGTTAAAACAATATGTAAATATAATATACTCAAATATTTATTGCATATGTATGTTAACACTATTATAGTAAACAAAAATATTTGTGCAAAGTTGTAGAAACACGAAGTTATACAAATTTTGTTAGATGTATCAATGGATATATACAATATGAACACAATTGTACATTCAAATACTAAAATAAACGAATTACAAAAAAACCAAAATCATTTACTTGGATTGTTAACTCATTTTACAGCTTTTGTGATCAAATCATGGACGCCATACAATTTCACTTGCTTGGCTCAGCAAGTTGTCTGCCGACCAATTTATTAAGTTATACTATATAAAAAAAAATTGAATGATTACTTGCAATATCTTATCTGCTCACAGCACAATTAATAAAATTGAGTTGTACTGTGTGGTGTAGTACAAGGTCATTCTGATTGTTGAGTGAGTAAATCAAATAAAACTAAAAAATGAAAATCAATTTGAAAATGATTGCTGATTAATCGAGGCACTATCAGCCCTATAGCATTCAAGCTCTATAAGTTTGGCGCTTATCGGCCAATCGATTGTAAACATTGGCTAATATTCGCGAATTGTGCTGCCAGATACGAGTGAACCACTGCCAGGTGCTATGCAAGAAAGACGTGATTCGAGATTATTCGCCCAAACGAACATGTCTGTGATAAGCTACTAGTCATTGAACCGACCAGAGAGGCTCTGTGTAGGCAACAGAAAATATGGAATTTGACAATATGTAGCTTAAAACCATAACAATTTTCGAGCTGAAATCGTGTAGTGAAATAAGAATGTGGTATCAATTTAGAGGTCAAACCTTGAACCAATGAAACGTACGAAAATCGTTTGAGTTTTGACAAAGTAATGACAGTGGGATTTGTAACCATGGAAACATAGTAAACCAAAGATGTGCTCGTCATTGTTTAATGTTGATTCAGTTTTCCAATAACTAACAGTTGACATTTTTATTGACTCTGCCGATAGAAGATAAAGCAGTCAAGAGGGCAAACATGAATGACCAGGCATCCTCTGAACACTGCACATTAAATACCCTTGGCATACAAAGCCAACAGATTGTATTATTATAATACCCTAAGGGAACGTTGTAGGTAAGAACGTTGCAGTCGAGCGTAGCCGGCTGCGATGTGCTCCGATGCCAGTTTAATGCCAGCTGATAACTGATGGCAAACAAGTTTCACGAGTGAAGCTGGCCATGAAATAATCATTAATATAACTCTCAGATTTGGTGACTCTAGCTTTAAAATTGTGGAAGAATAAGCGAATTGCACTTATCGATTTTTATCGATATCCAAATATTCCAGGTTTCAAACCTGTAGCTCCTCCAACTTCGTTATTACAGCATACAAATCTCAGCAAACTAGTCGAGCCATATAAGCCGGAACAGACAGACTGACAGACAGAGGATGCTGGAGACTGGCGAAAAGTGTTGAAAATGAAATCGTGTGCGCATAAAACGCGCATTCAAATCTGTCATTGTTTAAGGCGCGAAGAAAGAATTGGCAGTCGCCTCCTTGGACCGCCCCTTTAACCACCCATCAAGCCAGGTCACGGCACGCACATGGTGCTTGAAATTAAATGGGCTGCGTGTAAGATTTACTCAGCATATATATGTATATATATATATATGTGTGTGTGTGTGTGTATGTTGAGTGTGTGCTGTTAAAATGCTGACTCCTCCTGCAATTCCTGCTGCTCCTGCTGTGTGTGTTGTCTGGGCTTCCTTCCACTCGCTTTCACCCATGGAACCTCACGCGCAAATGTACACGTATATATATATATATATATATATCTTTTTTTTTCTTCTGGTTTTCTTTTATTGTTTTTATGAATTTGTGGGGTAGGGTATTAAGTACATTGTTGTAATCTTGCTACGCGACTGAGTTGGTCTTTAGTCTCAAGTTTAGGTTCTGCTGATCGCGTTTTGTTGAATGTTTAAGCTAGAATACTTAAATCGAAAGAAAAGTTTAATTTCCCTTATGGCAATTGGCAATATGGCAAATTTGGCAAATATGGCAAATCATTTTGAAAATGTGAAATATACCGAACCCAATAAGAGAGAGGGAAAGATAGAAAGAGAGAAGCTGATAATAAGCAGCAACTCGAGGGTTCGCTGATTAGCTTAATCAAAGTAACAACATAAAGAGTTTTATTGGAATTGAAAGTGTATGCCAAGTTCGTTTGAAATATATTTGCTTGTCTGCTTACTTTGTTTTTTTTGTGTGCTATGTTCGCGTAGATGAGCAGCAGTCAAATTAGGAAAAGCACAACAACAAAAAACAGCAACAGCACCAGCAACAACTGCATAAATGGATTGGGCTGCTAGAGCTGCTTTTTCGCCGCTGACTTGTTATGGCTGCAATAAACTTAACTCGATTAATTAGCGTTAAAAAAGCACGGATTGCAACGGATTGGAGATTTAATGAATAAGTGTGCCATAAAACGAGCTACTTGCTTCCGTCTTCTTCTACCCTTCTTCTGCACATTTCATCCCAACACTACCCTTATCCGGCTACCGTTCACCTTCTGTTCAGTGCAAAAAAGAAAATATTCACA
Source organism: Drosophila cyrtoloma (assembly GCA_035042485.1). Classification (NCBI taxonomy): domain Eukaryota; kingdom Metazoa; phylum Arthropoda; class Insecta; order Diptera; family Drosophilidae; genus Drosophila; species Drosophila cyrtoloma. The sequence goes on along the minus strand of JAWNLH010000885.1, from coordinate 97,833 downwards.
GTTAATTTATTGTTTATATGAATGCTGCCAGTCGACATTTAATTGAAATGCCATTTGTATACGCAAATTTGGCAAACTTGTCCAAATAGTCACTTTAAGTGGAGACAATGCACAAAGGCGACACTGAACGGCCTATTTGTATCAATTAACGTAAAAACAAAGCAAAATCCCAATATTAAAGGTGAACTCACCAATATTAAAGTCGAACAATATCACGGCACAAATCTCATCGCTGGCAATGTCAACGTTGCCCAGGGGCATCTGGTAGCAGTCGCTGGCTTGAACAAAATCAGCACTGTATATAAAATGAAATTATTTGCTTCAGACATCTGAATACATTAGCACCTGACAATGTATTGTAATTTTACCTGGGTAAGGATTTGCTTGTGGTTTGAATATATCAGAGTATCTGTCAGTCAATAATTGCGCTGCTCTCGGCATTCTCTTATTGCCACTACTATTAAATCAGCTAAAAGTTCCAACTGCTTTCATTCCTCACTTTTTTGTTGCTTATTGTAATTAAGAGCATAATATATTCAGAGTCATTTATTAACCCGGACATTTGTCGACTTTAGTTGAGCAGAGTTTTCTTTATTGAGTTTTCCAACTTTACAACTGTCAAGCTTATGGTCAATTTAATTAAACACAAGTAAGAGTGCGGCAGTCGAGTGAGCTCGACTACGATTTACCCTGAGCCCAGTTGTTAAATATATTCTAAAGCTATTGGTAAATTTCGCTATAATAAGTTTTGCACCCAAATGTGAGCAGGTCTGCCTTATAGCAAGCTCAGGCACTGAAGAGTAAAAAACGAGCAGCGCATGTTTTTGTTCACAAGCCCGAACTGATCCTGACTGACTGGCAACAAACACATACATATATATATACGTACACGCATTCGTAACGGGCTAACGGGGCTTTGCAGAATACACACAAAGACATATCGACGCTCGCGTCGATTATCATGTCATCTCTTTCTCACACATGCGCTCGCATATTGATGCACACAGAAAATGCTTGCGGTTGCTGATAGAAATGGGATCAGTAAGAGGATAACTTAGGTGTTTCTTAATCTTGAAATTTAGGAAGTTGATCAATATTGTGCATATGTATATTCTGTACAAATTAGAAGATTCTGCCTTTAATATTGTAGCATTTATAGCTATCGGAAATTTAAATGTATCGATAATCGAGAAACGGAGGCAGTTATCGATAAAATAAAGCTAACTTGATCTGCGCTTGGTATACGAGAATTTATATTCCAAATTTGAAGTCTGTAGCTCTTATAGTCTCTGAGATCTGCGTGTTCATACAGACGGACGGACGGACGCACATGGCTATATCGACTCGGCTGTTGACCCTGATCAAGAATATATGTACTTTATGGGATCGGAGATGCTTCCTTCTGCCTGTTACGTACATTTGCACAAAACCATTATACCCCTTTACCCATTTTAAATGGGTTCAGGGTATAAAAAGGGCTTCATAATGTTGGAAGAAATTCGGAGATTGGACAATTATTGGCGAAGAAACAACAGTTTGAAGTTGAAAACAGAAACTTAAAACGTAAATTTCTCGATTTCGTTTCGAAAATACGTATTTTCAACTTATATAAAACGGGCTTCATAATGTTGGAAGAATTTCGGACTATTTACAATTATTGGCGAAAACTTTTAACTTTTTATATCTTATCAAAATTATATGGTATAACTGCCATTTTGTTATTATCTTGAGAGTTTTATATTTATCTGGCCAGCAATTTTAGCACTAAATAGGAAGTGTTAATTATGAAAATTAAAACAAGATAAAATAAAATTGCAAAGGATCTTTTTTTCGGTAATGCTAAATGGGAAATTATGAATTTGGCCAGCAAACTTGGCTTAAAATTGTTTTCTAGAAAACAATTTGTTTTTCGAATATTATCGCATTTTATATATTCATTTCTTGAATTTAGAAAAGATATATATGATATTAATCAGATTTTGAATGCAATTTACTTATATTTTTTCTGTTTATAAATTTTTATTAATTTCTATTTTGGTGTTATAGTGTTATAAATGTAATTTAAATTATAGTTAAAAATTCGAAAACCCTCTGCGGTTTCGGACACTATCAGTTTGTGGGGCTGTCTGTCTGTCTGTCCGTGCATATATGTGTGTGTGTGTGTGTGTGTGTGTTAGCCATCTACATGTGTCAAGTGCCATGTGCTGACCGTTGTCCACTGAGGGATGATGATGGCAGCGGAGCAAGAACTGTCTGGTCGCAATTACAAGAGCTTTATCAAAAGCAAATTAAAATGTGCGACATCGGAGACGGCGTCCGCGGCGGCGCCAGCAGCCCTCAAGCAAACTGCAACAACAACAACAACAACACCAGGAACAACAACAACCAAATCGACAGCAACAAGAAAAACACCATGGCGAAAAAGCAGAAAAGCAAGAGCAACAAACAAACAACCTAATTAACTTGTCAAAAATTCAGTCGCGCACCGGAAAAAAGGCAAATGCAAACACAACAAGGCAAAAGGGGGGCAGACGGTTGGGTTGCCAACTGGGCAGTCCAAAGGATGGTGCGGGGAGAGAGAGAAAGAGAGAGCAAGGGAGAGAGGAGGGTCCTGACTTGACTGGGTCTGGGCTTTGGCGCCTTTTACTTTTGTAAATGTGGTCCCGACTTAAGTTCTATTAAAATTTCAATTACATTTTTTTCCCATTTGCCAAGCCAGCGCTTTTTGTTGTTGTTGCTGTTGTTGTTGTTATGGTTGATGTTGTTGTTATAGCTTGGCTTGGGCCTTCTACTTATGTGCTTTAATTGTTGTTTTTTATAATTATTATAATTATGGTTGTGAGACAGCAGACCCTCGAGTCGTGCGTTAATGGTCGCCCCCCAGGGGGCTCCACTCTAAAAAGTTGATTATGTGCCGTTAGTCCTGTTGCTTTGTTGTTTGTTTGTTTGTTATTGCTGTTGTCGTCCCACGCACAACAAATCAAATAATACCACACACAAGCCGTATACCTTTTCAATTATATATTTGCTTAAATTGCTTAGTGGATTTTTTTCTCGCGAATATGAATAAAAATCGATTTCCGTTTCCGTTTGCAATCCAAGCCATAATTTTAAGCATATATCTTTCTTATCGGGTGTATATATATGCCTTCGCATAATATTGCTTTATCTTTAATGACTTAGGACTTGGGTTCAGCGCACTCGACTAGAGCATTATAGCTTGTTAGTATTGTTGTAAGCAGATTTAACCAACATTCGCAAAAGAGAATCTGAATGTGGCAAATGTTTTGAAGTCAAACGTTGTTAACTGTAAAAAGTAAGCAATATTTTGTTAATAATAATAATAATATTCGTTTTTCAAAAATATTAAATGCACAACTAATTAAAGCTTAAAAATAAGTTTCCATGGCATTTTAAAATCTTGTGAGTACATTTTTGGTGACTGGCCCAGTTTTATTTTAAGTTCTTTTTTTTTTTTTTTGTATGACTTATCGATAGGAATTGATAACGGTAGAAGACTTTCTCTGAGTAGACAGACAAAAATGATTTTTTGTACGAATATGCATTACATTTGATATGCATGCGGAGTTTGGCGAGAGTGTCGCATATGCGACAACTACATAGATATATGTGTGTATTTTTATGCAGCATGCAGACTGTGGCATGCATTTGGCACGGGTAAAGGGTGGGTCAAGAGGTTGAGGGGAGGGAGAGATTGAGAGACAGAGAGCGAGAAAGAGAGAGAGAGAGAGAGGATGCAAGGATGCAAGGATGCAAGGATGCCGACGATGGCTGGCAAGTGTGCGCCGCCAGCGCTATTTCTTGAGGACCGACGGGAAATGTGTTGGTGAAGACGTGTGTCGCTGACTCTGAGGGTAATGCAACGTGCCACATTTGTGTGTTGCGCCACGTGTGTATCAGAGATTGTTGGTGTGAGTGTTTGAGTGTCTGAGCATCTGAGTGTCTGAGTTTCGGCATGTGTGTGTGGAGTTGTGTCGCTGTCGGTGACGTTGCCGCTGTCTTTGTCGTCTGGTAATGTCTCCATTTGGCATTTGTCCCTTCTACGTGTCTATTTAAATTGGCGCCCGCTGATGCTGCACTTGCCACTTGCTCTAACAGCCCAGAATTGGTTATATCAGCTATGCGCTTTAGTCTATAACAGCCATAGGTATTTCTCTCCAACTTACCCCGGTTTTGGTCAAGCTTTGAACTCTAGACTGAACAATAAATAATAAATAAAATAAAACAGTAAAATTAAAATAATAATAATTAAATAATAAATAATAATGATAAAGTAAATAAATATGTAATCATCCGCAATCATTCCAAGGCACATTTGAAGGCCTTGCTTGAAACTAAACTAAGAATACCAATTATTATAACGAATCTTTTATGGCTAATTTTTGATCAAATATTGAAGTGAAATAATCGAAATTTCATTACCAACAATCACTTATTTTTCAATTATAAAAAAATAAAATTAACAAAAGAACGCATGATATTTTTGAAGAAAACCTGTTTATATATATTTTTGGATTTCATTCGGAGATCTCAGAATGATTCAACTCATATAAGCAGAGTATTCAATGATTGTGTTTTTCGGGCAACGTTTTTTTTTTTTTTTGCTGCATTCCTTTAAGTTAGTTGTAAATTGAATTGAAATTATTTGGCAAATGGCAGCGATGCATATAAGAAATAGGAAAAAGAGGGCTGCATTTTATGCAAATCGAGTGACAGATTTTCACACCCCCCTGCAAATGGCACCCCAACTCACCTCACACCCGATCAACCCACACGCGTCGCTTTTGGAATCGTAATTGAAAAGTGCAGTTAGTACGTGTGCTGGGAATCCGGGCGATATATTGCTGCCACGCATACTTGAAGCCATATAACCGCTGCGATAGTAAGTACATAAATTTGTTGCACCCTGACATTAAGCGGCACTTTGTTGCCATTTGTGCGTCACTTTTAGCGGTAACGAAAGCGGCGTCAACTGCCGCCGGTTTCATTTATAAGCGCTTAAGTGATTCACACAGCGCACAGCAACAACACGAACATCGTGAAAATGCCATTTTTCATTTTCCATTTTCCATTTTCCATTCACCATTCACCATTCGCCTTTCGTCATTTGCCATTGGCATTGGCATTTGTGTTGGTTTTGCGATTGGCACCAGACAACGGGCTGCAGGCAGTTGCTAGGCCAAGGCACAGGTCCAAACACCCAGTACCCAATAATCCTCATGGGTGCCTCGTCCGATGACTGATTGCAACACCAGCCAACATCGATGGTTGGCGCATTAAAGAGTTATGTTTGTCCGCACATCGATTGTTAATGGAATTGCTAGCCAAGCCGCCAATAAAGTTCACTTCAAAAGGAGTAATGAGTCTATCAGAGCACTTTACTTCCATTATTATCCTTTAGATTGTGTTTAAGTTTAGTATACAGTTCGGCTACCTATTAAGTACCATTTGCAATTGCTTACTGACGATTTTTTTATAATTAAATCCAACATTTGATAAATTTCACACATAAATAAGACAAGCTCACACAAAAATAACAATAGAAATAACACAATCGTAGCAGTCGCTGGCTAACAACAAAATGAATAAGCAAAGTTGTCGCAAGTTTTAAAACAGCAGATACAATTTTCGAGCATACATAACTAAAATGGGATCCCAATTACCTGGCTGGTAATCTTATTGATCTCCTTGTGCATAGCATTGCTGCAGAGCTGCACAAATCACCGATGAGTCGGAGACCTCGCCGTGTGGCGCAATGCGCTTTGTGAAGTTAATAATGTGCATCAGATGGGACTCCATATCGATTGGCAGTCCGATCGACTTCCTTGAGACCCCCAATGATCCCTTTGCAGGCCTACAAAACACTCTCGCGCAGCTCATTGATATATTCGCTGATGTCGAAAATATTGTTATCCACCTGCAAATTGGAGGCAGTATTTGAGGAAGATTCGGCTCAGCAAGATCGTTCATTAGTACGGACATAATCTCATCGTAGTGGGGCACCATCTAATGGCAGATGTTAGTGAATCCAGTGAATCCAACGGAGGCACAACCAACCTCTTACTGCCGATGATTCTTGTGGCCATTATTATTATGAAATCGATAAAATCGATAAAGCCACATATCTCCCACAATTTGAAGGCTACGGTCTCCAAATTTGATTGGTGAGTTAGTTGCCGATGGCCTTCAAAGATTGGCATATGCCACGTTCTGCAACGTTCCCACTGGTTTTGTGTTACATTTGTGGTTCAGGAAATAGGCCAATCAGAGACAAGAAGAAATAAATTGACACATAGCATGTAATTACGCGTAAATAATAAATTTTGCTTTATTGAATTTCATTCCATTAAAATGCTTCCACATAATGAGATGTGTGTCTGTATCGTTGTAGTTGTGTTCTTTTTTTTGTAAGTGTGTGTGTGTGTGTGTGTGTGTGTGTGAGTTTTTTGCTGGTAATAACGCCTAAGTAATTGCATTTTGTATTTAAGTTTAGCTGATTCAAATTGTGATATGCAAACATGTATCGTATTTTTAATTGCATTTCCTGTATTTTTTGCTTTTAAGTTTTCAATGCACGGCAATATAAAACATTTAGCGTATTCCATGCGTGCTTCTAACGGCATTTTTATTTTTATTTTTATTTTTATTTTTTTCTTTGTAGATCAGCAATAGTTGTATCAGTTTCGATGGACAATAGTTAAAATGAAGGAATTTCTGGAAATATTGAAATATTTTGGCTCTGACATAGGGCAAAAGGAGTAACACAAGAATGTTTTACAATTTTTATATTGAATATGTAACACATAAATATAAATATATATTTTTATATAGATACATTTTTTGGTTTTGTTTTACAGCATGTTCTCCAAGAGCTAACAAAATGAATGCATTTCAGTTGTGTTTGAATTTTTATTAAATTAGTAATTTTTTTCATAGCTTTTCGCTGGTTTTTGATATGTTAATTAGCATTGTCGATGTTCATATTCCATGTACACAAAATTGGATATTTTTCATCATTCTCTTCAATATAACAATGTTTTTAAAATCCAAGAACGGTTTTTAGATAAATATATAATAACCCTGTATCCGAGAAATTAGCTAAATGAAGTTTTCGTTAACAAACGTATTTAAAGTATTCGTTATATCTCTTGATATGATAAAGTAGATCTTCCGATGTTCGAGAGCGTGCCATATGCAATATATGTATATATGTTTATTCTTTAAATATATTTTCTATTATTTTGAGTATTTTTCTTAATTTCTGTTTAAGCCAACGAAATATTTTTCACATACATTTTGAGTGGTTCGTTGAATAGGTATATTTAAATGGTTTCGATATGCCAACAAATTCTACAATACATATATGCTATGACCAACTATCAATACAACTATTTTGTTGTTGCTGTTGTGTTGTGTTTCGTTTTGTTTTGTTCTGTTTTGAATTAATTTTGAAACCTATTTCATGTTGCGTGCACTTAAATGCCTGGAGCAAATACGCATTTGGTTAGCGCTTTCAGTTAATAAGCCAAATTACATGAAGCAAAAAGAACAACTTGCGCTTTACATACCATTTAGTATATATGTATTCTTATTCATCTTACAACACCAAATTGTTGCTAAACATTGAGATCAGCTTGAAATATAAACTATGTCGAGTTATTATGTGCTCTAACAAACTGTCGACAAAGTGCTGCATACATTCAGGAGCGGTTTAAATATCTCAAATTCTTTAAGCTGGCTACCGCAGATCTCTCAGATAGATATTGTGTATGAGTGTGTGTGTGTGTGTGTGTGTATCTACTGTTGCACGTGTTGTGATTGTGTATTTGTGTCATATTCTATCATACACCAAAAAAAATGTTTGCTTAAATTTAGTTTTCTTTTTGTTGTTTTTTGTATATTTATATATATATATATATATATATATATATATATATGTATATATATATCTATATATATATATATATATATATGTATATATATTCTTTAATTCCTATTACGATTTTCAGTTGATGTTAATATGCAAAAGTACTTACCCAAGAACAAAAAAAAAAAAAACAGACAGACAGACAATTTTAGTTTAAATGTTCTTTTTTAACTTGCTATTCCTTGATAAAAATGAAAATAAGTACATTATTCATATAGCTCAAAATAAAAGATGTACATACAATTCAAAAGCGTCTACTAAAATTTAGGTCTAGTTTTAAGTTTAGAGTCTGTGATGGAAAACCCCTTTGAACCAAGCTGCAGTTCGCTGTTGAAATTTTAACGATTAATTGCACTCGATTACCAATAATCGGCTTATCGGTTTGCTTTTATTTTATTTTTTTTTATCTAATTCTTTCACCTTTAATTTTCCCTTCCTCGTTCATTTGAAATCAATTTAATTTCACTTCTGCTTCATTCCGCTTTTGCCTTGGTTCAAACTTGTTTTCCATTACACAGCGTACATTTTTCTGGTTGTTGTTTTTGTAATTTTCTTAATCTTCTTTCATTTGTTTTCTTTAGTTTATTTTTATATATTTGTTTTTGTTTTTTTTTTTGTTTTTTTTTTTAATGTAGAGCGGCTTAAGGCATCGGAAAGTGATTCTGCTCAAAGTCTTTGTGTCGCTCAGCTAGCAATTTGTGTGCGCTGATATTCTCTAGCCGTCGATCCGTGATGGCCACAAATGGCAAGCGCTGCTTTCGACCGGCTGCAGAGGAGGAGGACGACGACGACAATGAGTCGGAGGAGGAGGAGGAGGAGGAGGAGGGGGAGAAGCCGCCAACTGTGCCATCCACGACGCGATGATAAACAAATGAGTTGAGCGGAGACGATGGCTGCGCTGTGGTGCTCTGTGGTACATCGCCATCGGCTGGACCTGAAGTTGGCCAGCAACTGGGGCAAGATGCCAGCCGCTCTGTCCGCGTCCGGCAACATTTGCCACAAACTGTGCGCTCCGACTGCGCGGCGTGCCCAGAAAGCTGCCCGTAATTGCCGGATAATGAGGTAGCTTAAAGAGCGCCGGTTTTGGTGTGGAACTCGATGGCATTGCTCGCGTCACTTTCGTCTCCGCGTCGATCTCCCGCTGCCAAAAGTCAACGGCAGCAGAGAGCTGATGTCCATCCAGTTGCTTCTCCTCCTCGGGCAATTGATTCGGCTGACTTGTCGTTGGCGGCGTTGGGGTCGTTGTCATCGCTCGGCTGGTGCTGGTGCTGCCCCGCTGCTGGGCAAATAGATCATCATAGCGCTGCTGATAGCGACGACGTTTTTGTTTCACATACTCGTCATCCAATCGGATGGATTGTTGTGGCTGATTGGCGGCCGATTCGTGCAGACCCGGCTGCAATTGGGAGTTGCTCCATTGCTCCATCATGCTGATGGGGGTCGATGGTGGCGGTGGCAATGTGCCTTCGAGCAGATTGAGCAGCTGCTTGTTACGTCGATTGTATTTCTTGATGTATGGCGGCAAATTTGAATCCTCGCCATGATCCTGCTGTGCCTCTTCCAATTCCGCTGCCGTTCCATAATCCTCGTCCGCATCATAGTCGGGGTAAAGTTCCGGATGTGATTCGCGATAGTGTTCATCATACACCTGAAACTGAACGCGCGCCAGATGCGGCCATTTGGCATAATAGCGCTCCAGCTGTTCCAATTCGGTAATCTGATGGCCCAATTGCGGCTTTGGCGGTGGCAATGGTGGCTCTGGCGTTGTTGCCGGTGACGAGGATTGTGTGGGTGGCTTTCGCTGATAGGGATTCGGTGAACGCTGTCGTCCATGCTTGTGATGCTGATGCTGATGATGATGGTCATGATGTTGCTTCAAAGGATTATGATGATGATTATGATGATGATGGTGATGCTTAGCCTGATGATGCAGTTGTTGCTGCTGCGACTCGCTGCTTTTGACGCCGTTGCGCAACACTGGACTAATGCGACGATACCAAATATTATTATCATTGGCAATGAGACGTTCCATTTCGCTATGATGACTGCCTGCTGGTTGCAGCGGCAGCAGCTGCTCTTCCCCCTCCTGCTGCTGCTGCTGCTGCTCCTGCCCCGTGCTGATGGTGGTCATAGTAGTTGACCTGACCCTCGTAGAAGGGTTTGGGTCGCATGCCCAATGCAAAAATGGGCGCAGCATGCGTATGGCCATGTTCAATCTCCCGTCCCGCGTCCTGGTCGACTTCCCGATCCCCTTTCCGTTCCCGCTTCTGTTCCTCGTGTTGGCGATGCTCGCGATCCTTACGCAGCTTCAAGGCATATTTGGGCGTCAAAGTGGGCGGTGGTGGAATATGCTTGAGGTAGTCCTTGTAGCGTTTCTTGTGAGACTTGTGCCCATTGCGGTGATTGTTGCGACGGAGCGCCTTAAAGCGTTCAAAGGCCGATGGCAATTCGGTGGCAATAGCAGCATCTGCAATTGAGATTGAGAATATCATTTAGCGGAGCGTTGGACGGAGTCATGAGGTGGAGTCGAGCATGTATGGAGGGAATTGGAATTGAAATTGTAAGTCTCGGCACGATGCGCTAGCTCGGAAGTAATAGATTTCTATTAGGCCCGGGGACAACAAATCGCCATATTTGTGCGGATGGTTGTTGTTCCTGGTTTTGTCGTAACTGTTGTTGTTGTTGCTGTTGTTGTTTTTGTTTTTGTGTTTGTGACCCTCGTCTAAGACCACAAAATCCGTTGCCCATAAGACCACAATTCATTTCATTTGATTGTGCATAAAAGTGCGGCAGCCTCGCCATCAGCAACCCAACGCCACCCAACCCAACCCAACCAAGGCAAGTTAGCGAGGGGTGCTTTATCGGTTGTTGCTACGTTTGCTTAAACTTCAGCTAACTTAAATCTGACTCATCAATTAAATCTATGCAGGGCTAGACCCAGTTCCAGTTTATATATATTTAATTTCAACTAAGTAAGCCAATTGATCCCGATTGACCAATTCAACTAAGTTAGGTCTGATTTGGGAGTGGTTACAGTAAATACATTTTTCTAGGGTATTTATTATATTTACCGTTAGTCAAAATTAAACGATAAACCTCAAGAGCCTGATTCCTTAATAGGGAATCAAAATGGAACCGTAACCGAAATGACCAGAGAAGGAAACGGCGCTGATTTAAATAAATGAAGAAATTCCGCTTAATTGCTGGTCAGTAATTGAGCATTGGCAAATAAATCGAGCCACCCTCCGAGCGCAGGCAACCACACACGACACACACACACACACACACACACACACACACACACACACACACATAACGAATAGCCAGAGACTGGCTTAAGATGCGGCCAAGTACAGGACCTCTGGCAGTCTAGGCACGTATCGGGGGACGCCTCCTCCACTACAATGGATGCAGTGCGAAGTTCATTCATTTTTGTTTTTTTTTTTGTTTTTTTTTTGCTTTTTGGCTGAGGTTGAGAGGGGGCGAAAAATGCTTGAGACATGTTCTTCTTGGGACTGTCGGCTCAGTGCCAAGTTATACAATATTTGCCGTTTTGTTGGCTTTATTGCTCCAGGCAAGACCAAAAGAAAAAAAAAGAAAAAACAAAAAAAGAATAAAGAATAAAGGAAGCTCACAACACAAAACTGTTGTAATAAAATGCCAGCCCTTGGGACTTTTGGACGGTCGGTCGGTCGGTCGGTCGGTCGGTGGCGTGCCAAGGCACATTCCGCTTGATTTCAGTCCAAATTTGCATAAGTTCTGCATGGGCCATAAACTAATTAAGGCCACATGCGAGTGGCACCCTTGGAGCATTCACATTTGCACCCATATTAAAGAGATTTTCGTTTCGTATTTTGAAATGTGGTCGGAATTTTCTGTGCACCGCCCGGGGTGCCAGCATTCAATTGGGGTTTGCCTAACATATTTTCAATTTACAAGGTCCACACTCTAAGCCCCAGCTACAGCTCTGGCCGCTGTCCAGCTTAGTGCACTCTTGCAGTCCTCTCCGGCTGACCAAATCAAAAACAAAAGCTATAGAGGGAAACCAAATTAAACTATGTTGAGAGAACATAACAGCAGCGGGCTCCGGGAAAGTACAGCATTAGCAGTTGAAGCCACATTTTTTAACGAATCACTTGCAACACAAATTTTGCAACAATTTTTTTTGAATTATTTGAGTTTAGGATTACACGACTTATCTTTGAACATTGGGTCCGTTCTGGGCAAGATAAAAAAATAATAATCAGGAAAAAGTTATTCAAAAAGTTGTAGATATTCATAATAATAATAATAATAAAAACCATTTTAAATTATAAAGCTTGAGATTCTAGAGTTGTATTTTAAACTTTTTTTTGCCGCAATGGAATTAAAATAATACGATAAATTATTAAAATTACTTTATGTTGGAGTCGCGTTTTGTGGATTTAATTACTAGAAACATTTAAGGTGATCTTTTCGTATTTGTATAAACCATATTAACGTCGTGGCTTTAATATATTTATACGAAACAAATGATATATACAATTGAAGAGACTTAATTTGTGCAACGCAAACAAGGCAACAAAAACAAACTAATAAAAACATGTGCATCTATTTATATATTTTTATTTGTGCCAAACAAGCAACAAACCTGACTTCCTCTAACGAAATGAGAAACTTAAAACTCGATTAAGGTAACTATTTTTCGGGTTAAAAGCAAACATAAATCGAGATATTTTTCTTAAACATTTGAATATGTAAATCGTTATAGATTTTCTGATGGCAATTCAATATGTTTGTAGTAGGTATTTTTCACTTTATTGTCTTCCCAATTTTTCATGTTCACTCTGGTATTGTATGTGCTTGTGTGTGTGTGTGTGTGTGTGTGTGTGTGTGTGTGTGTTGGCCTTACAATGTGCCATGTCTTTCTTATTTCACATTTTCGGTTACGTGTCCCTTTTTAGCCATTCCGTAGCTTAGCCCGTTTGGCGTATACCGTATGTGTTTACATGTATGCTGTGTGTCTCTGTAGATGTGCTTATATTTCGTTGGCATTTCTGTGCTTTTGGCCAGACTTGTGCTTACAAGCATTGGCACTCACAAAAATAACTCAAGTGACTTACCCGGAAGATAACGCAATGCGGATTCTGATTCCAGTTGCGGAGACTGCCGCTCCCCAGGCTCATCGTTCGTATGTTGTTGTTGTTGTTGTTGTTGTTGCTGTTGCTGTTGCTGTTGCTGTTGCTTGGTTTCATTCGTTCCCTCTCCAAAGTAGCTGCTCATGAAATTGGCCTGTGATTTGCTGTCTTCGCTGTCTGCGGTGCCATCGTTGCTTCTCGAGCTCGGTTTCCCATCGTAGTAATGAAGCTCACCCACATCACTAACTGTCATCTCGAAATTTCCGCCTGATTGCGGCTGCGAGTGGATGCGGCCAATACCGTAAATGTTATCCTTGTCATAGTATCTGCCACCAAGCCATATTGCAGCGTTCCCATTCTTGTTGCCATGACGCTTCTGCTTGCGTCCAATTGGTAGCAATAGGTGGCGGTTACTTGAGCTGCTGCTGCTGCTGCTGCTGCTGCTTGCTGCACTTAATCTTGTTGCTGTTGCGGTTGCTGTTGTTGTTGATGTTGTCGTGCTGCTTGTGGTGCTGGTGCTGGTGCTGCTGCTGCTTGGACTAGTTTGGATGTCAATGGCAGATGGGGGGTCTGTTGATGTAACCTCCTTGGCTACTGCTGATTCATCATTGTCAATTGTGGACTTAATGCTTTCGGCCAATGCTTTATCATTACCAAAATTGTCCTCAATATCACCGATTGCCATAATGTCCTCGCCGGCCACATCCTCCATTGATTGGGCTGACGCTTTATTACATTTTCGTTCATTTAATATTTCAATAGAATCAAACAGTTGCTCCTGCTCCTGCTCCTGCTCCTGGTCCGGCTGCAGCTGCCGCTCTTGCGATTGTTCCTGTCGCTGCTCTCGTTGCCATGGCCGTTGCTCTTTCTCTTTAGTTTGGTCCTGGTCTGTTTCCTCTGCGTCCTCCTCCACACTCTGCTGCTGCTTCCTCTGCTGGCCAGCTCTGTTGGAATTGGCATTGGCATTTCCCTGCTGCTGCTGCTGCTGCTGCTGCTGCTCCTTTTGACTCTGTTGATTTTGCTGTTCGTGCATGTTCTTAAATTTTTTATACGCAAAACTTTTGCTGCCAAAGTTCGCGTTCGGCTTCCCATTTTCCATTTCATTATTCCCATCCCCGTCTGCGTCACCAGCGTCGTTGTTGCTGTCGTTGTCATCACCGGAAGTGGATTTTGTAGCTGACGCCGCCTCTTCTTCTGTATCGTCATCTTCCTCGTCTTCTTCCTTGCTCACAACACTCTTCGGCAGCTTGCTCTCTTTTATTGTTTTTCAATTTGTAGTTGTAATGGCTTTCATTGCTGTTGTTCCCGTTGCTGTTGCTGTTGTCGTCGTTGCTGTTGCTGTTGTTGCCGTTGTTGTTATGATATTTCTTCTTGGCAGCCTTGCCATCTCTGGCTAGATAAACAGTGAAATTCCTTGAAGTGGGCCTTTGAGATTCAAGTATCTGCAAGAATACAAACGAATACAATACGAGAATATAAAGACAATAGACCCCAGTTCCGAAAACCAAACCAATAAATGGGCCAGTTACACATCACCTACATATATGTATCTATATATATGTACTACTATGTATGCATATAGGGAAAGGGGCAACATCGGGGTCGTATTGGAGGATCGACTGCTTAATACTCCGATAACAACCCTTTTACAATTAAATAATATTTACATAATTCGGTTACTTTATACGTTTTTTTCTCATTCTCTAACAATGTTATTTATTTGAAACTTTCAGTTTCATTTTTGCAGTATAAAATATATACAGATATAATGTAGTACAAAATGTGCTTAGTCGATAATAATCGATAACCATTGCAATAAAAACAAATGCAGATACAGATTGCTGAATCAGTCATATCGAACTCGAAATAAAGGCATTTTTCGGTGAATGTGCATATACAGTGCATATCACAGTATATGGGAATATAGTAAAAGACATACACAAATATTGACACTTTGTCTGAGGCGCAAATGTTTCAAAACGGACATGGCACAAAACCAATATACTCTTCCAGATTCGATATTACATTTTAAAAAGCAATTCTCTATCTATCTGTCTGTAAGGGAAACCTTTAAATATTTCTTTCAGAGCATAGTGTTTTGCTTGGAGGCTCAAGATTTCGAAGAGAATTTCTGGACTTTCCACTTTTCAAACTAATCTGCATAAAGATGAACCAAGCCAAATACTTGGCTGTCAATGATGATCGAGTTTAGAGAAAGACGAAATTTACTCGAACTTTGACTGCAAGGTATTTCAAACTCGTTTTAATCAGAAATGGGTTGCATTGATTTGAAAATTCTGGGAATAGATAATTGACAATATTTAGATGGAATGATGGATATAGAGTAATGGAGCCTATTAGTGTTAAGCCTCCTTATGCTGTGTATCTAATGTGTTGGATCCGGGTGCAGCTTATTTCCTCTTATTATTGCCTCCTTGCTATTGGATAAGTGTGTGGCTAAGCGCATCAGTCAATGTCAATTGACCCCGTTGGGTAGACTTGGGTAGATTGGGCCAAGCAAAGTGCATATTTAAGACCATCTTTGGGGAAAGTAATTTGACTCGACCAGCAGTACATTTTGTGACATTTCAATGCGTTCTCTCTCTCTCTCTCTCTCTCTCTCTCTCGCTCACTTTATGCCATCTCTCTCTGTCAATCTTTTATTACTTTTTTTGTTTTTTTTTTGAGGCATGGGTGGTGTTTCAATAGACCTGACCTCATTTGAAACACTTGCTGTCATACAGTACCCACAAGCACTTACACACGCACACACACACACACATGTATAATATACTCACAATATCTGCCGCCTCGGACTCGTCATCCTCGTCAGCGGCAGGCTCCACATATTGCAGCTGGGTGGCCACATCCTCAGCAATGTCGCCATCATGCTGGTCGAATATGTCCTCGGGTATGGTGGCTCTCAGCTTGCAGATTGAAATCTGAAAAGGTCCGCAAAGCAAGAAAGCAGTTAAGTAAACAGTTATGCAATAGGCTGGTTTACTATTTGCAAAACTTGGATTAGCCCCAGACGAGATCGGGCATTAATTAAACACAACATCCAACATCCTAGTATCTAGCAGTTGAATCTGTAGCAGTATTTTTTATCCAATTAAAAATAAAAAAAGAAGCAAAATCTCATAGTTTTTTAAAACAAGAATGCAGGATAAATTACTCTGTGCATAGTTATAAAGAAGACACAAAGTTATAATAATAAAATATTATGCTTCTAAGTATGTTTCTGTCTAGTTATGTCCCTTAGTCATTGATGTATGTATATGCCCATATATGAAGTGGAACAAATCAAAGCATTATTCTCAACCAACGAGAGTTGTTTAGTTAAGTGTGTGAACTATATTGAATTATTTATATATGTACATATGTACTTAGATTCCTAGCTCTTTTACAGATTATTTGATATGACAAAATTGTAATTGCATTACGTGCGAAGTCTCACAAATTTCAATGATACGGCAAAAATAGAAAAAATACAAAGATAATGCAAAAGGTCAAGCTGAGCCGATCAAAAATTTGTTGTATGATTTCTTTTATCCGTCTTTTTACGTAAATAAAAGTAAGCTGCTTGAATAGGCTTCCACTTTTGAAAGTAGTCGCTGTGCGCATTGAAATATATATACATATATATATATATATATATGCGCATTGAAATATATATATATATATATATATATATATTTGTATATGCATATATATCTCAAGTTACTACACTTGTGTGTATATTTGTGTATGCATGCATGACCTGAAAAAAATTCGATTCTACTCATAGTTGAATAGACAAGAATTTGGCAAAAAGAAAAGGCAGTACAGGACTGTCTCTGAGTGTGTGTCTATATGTATATATGTATATATGGATAAATATAAATATATATATATATATATACTCTTTATGCGCTGTCATTGACTGAATTGCCATTTGGGGAGCACACACACAACACACACACACACAATTGGGAGTCTTGCTGCATGTAAGATTAAAATAAAATGGAATAAAAATGTGTTGTGTGCATGTGTGTGTGTGTGCCTGTGTGTGTGTGTGTGCGTGCGATAAAAGGCATCTTAAATTGTGAATAAAATGCCCGGCAATGATCTGCATAGAGGCATTGTACCATATATTCAAGTAAGTACTCTACAACAAAAGGCAAACGAAGATACATATTTGCATATAGTAGATTGACCTCAAATAACAATTTATTAGTTTTGCCGCAAATTTGTCGCAATTTGTGTGTGTGTGTGTGTGTGTGTGTGAACTGTGTTGGAAATTCTGTGTGTCCAAAAGTACTATAACTTCCGAAAAGAGAAAGACTTCGGCTCTTTTTAAATTTCCCACAACTATTCCCATATAGATATATTTATTTATATTTTTTGTTGTATTTCACATGTTTTGTGCAAGCAAATTTATTTCATATATTTCAACCGGGATTTCTAACGAAATGTGAAGTTTTTAGGACTCTGGAAAATGCTCAATAGTGAGTGGGTATAACGAGCTAAGTGGAAAACAAAGGATCTGAAATGAAAAAACAAACTGCAGCATTAAAAGCAAAACAAGTTTTACTTGAAAGGTAATCCTTTGATTTTGTTCGTTAGTATTTGAGTTTAATTATTTTCAGTTTGGTCTATGCTTATGGGTACAACTTGAAGTTGATGTTATCTGAAGTATGTTTTAAGGCAATTGTTATGGAAATCTGCATCTTCAGATAAACACAATGGGCCCAGTGGCGGTCATCTGACCTCTGTTTGGGCAATGAGCAGTCCTAGAATTATGGAAATCGTATGCGTGGCGACTAATTAAATTTACTTCACTTTGATTGAATTAACCAAAGACAAACCCGCACACACACACACACACACACACACACACACACACACACACAGACACACACACACAGCAACTCTAGATGCCGAGAGAGGAAGAATCATGGAAAAAGGGTGGAAAAATCTGGAAATAAAATCACGCAAATGATTTTTATATCCTCGGCGCTCTGTGGGGACACGTTACGGGGCCCGCTTGCTTGCTTCACACTCCCTCCACTCCTCCACCCCCAGTCTCGACCATCCCCTCGAGTGTCGGGGCGCTACATTGAGGTTATTGTCGCTGGGCTTTGCTCATCCGACGCTTTGTGTTGCTCAGCTCTCAAGTGGATGGGGCTTGTCCCCATCGTCCTGCTCAGCTGCTTCATGCCATAATGAATAAATGTCGCATTAATTTGCACGCAGCACTCTTTGTGGGGATATGAGGGGGAGGGGGTGGATGGGTGGGCATTGAGAGGCTTGGGCATAGCCTTCTGCTGTTGTTTGCCGGGGGCAGGTAGCGCTGCTGTCGGCATGGGCCCGTCACGTTCAGTGCTTGTTTTCCTTTAGTTCCACAGAGTCAAACAAACACCCATCCATCACACAAGCACTCAGAAAAAAATCGCCAAAGCCTGCAATTTAGAAAATCGTTTCTATGGTTTCTAGAAATCATTTATAAATTTAAGGAAAATAAAAGACAATAAAATCCATATGCTGTTCTTTTTTCTGTAGATAATTTCCATTTTGTTGAAATGGATTGTTAAAAAGTAGAAATTTTAAAAGTGAGTCATCAAATTTGCTCTCTCTCATATTAAAAGGAACACACTGGAATTTAAATATTTTTCAAAAATGTTACTTAGAAAATTCGAAAATGAGAAATTGGCCATTTGAAACGATCCAAAATTCGGATGTAGAAATTTATTTGCGGAAAATTGGGTGAGTTGACTTCTCTTAATTTCAATACATTTTTTGTGAGTGTAGCCTTGACACAAAATACCTGTCACTCTTTATCTCTCTATATGTGTGTGAATGTTTACTTATATATATCTGTACATTTCATACAAAGGCGCGTAAACAATCTGAGCTCCCACTCCGTCGGCCACCTGCCTTCCTTCCGTCTTTCGCTGACAGCCCCATGCATATCTAAATAGTGTGGCACTCTGGAGTTTAATTATAATGCTTGTAATGAGCGTGTTGCATATTTAAGTGTAGAGCGCTCGCTTCTGCCAAGGACCCCAATGATTTTGCAACACCCTGTCATGCCAACAGTTTAGGCTAATTAATAGCAACACGATAGTTGCCCCAACCGGCACCCTCCCTCTCTTATACCCTGTATTTCATTCGCTTTAATTTTGCGCACACGGATGAATTTAGCGTTCAGTACAAGGATTTGGAGGAGGGTGGGGCAAGACTAAGGATGGTTTAAGCCATCTGGCCTATCTCTGTTAATTAACCCATTATGGCCTGTTGACTTTTGGCGTTGCTCGTAACTGTTATAATAAGCCAGCCCATGTGTGTTGCAAGCGGCAACTTTATTCGGCCGCACTTTGGCATAATTATGTTCGCATTTATTGTGCACCCAACCACGCAATTTATTTTATAATACAACAACGTGTGGCTCTCTCCAATTATTCGCGTTGGCTAAACAACTAACCGGCCAACTAATTTTAAATTGGCCTGAATTGCACAAGCTAAGAAGTGCAGTTTCAATTTAAGCAACAGGTTTAATATTAATTTGCTGGAGTATTTAAACTGAATTATATTTCTGTTCCGGTTCCGGTAAAGCTTAAGAACTATATGGACTAATTATATCGGATCCTGTTTCAGTTCCGGCTTGACACCTATTAATTTTCTGTGAATATAATTTATAACACTTGCTTTCTGCAATTAAAATTATTGAAGAAAAACAATGAATTACTTGGCCACTAAATGTTGATTGATTGCAATTAAAAACAAGAAAATTTAAACTTGCTTATTCATGAATTAATTTAATTGTCAACTGAGTCATTGCTTTAACATTTCCCATTTTGTAATTAGAACTCTTGCAACAAAGTGCACTATTTGAAGTGAGAGAGAAGTCAAGAGACATCAAGAGAGATACCATCCTGTGTGCCTTTGAACCTCCATCAAATTAAGCTGTGTGCTGGTATTCATTCAAGTGCCACACAGATATAGCACAGACATATGTATTTACTGCTTAATCAAACTGTTATCAAGTCTATCACCAGCTAACCAACAGAAATCACATTCTTACGTTACGCATACGCTATGTGGGCCCACAAATTACAACAGCAAAAAGAAGAAAAAAATAAAAAGATGACTCATAATATCTGTTGGGGGCGGTTGTTTGTTTTTTTATTGACAAAACACAGCGCTCTATTGTTTATGACACTATTATATATTACGCATGAGACCCGTGGCATGCCCCACAATGATAAAGCCTGTAATGTGGCAAATGACAAACTTTTGTCTGAGTACATTTTTTTTTTGGTTCACACACGAATAAAACGTGGTCGGCAGGTTCAAGGTTAAATCCCAGCAAGCAAATTTCAGGTACGTGTGGAAAAGTGCAGTTTTAAAACGCATTTCAACAAATTTCGAATGACATTAAATTATTCAAATGCAAAAAAGAGGACGACACAACGACAAAGTCCTGGCAGTTGCACTGCTGCAGTTGTTCTTGTCATCGTCAACGTCAACGTCATCGTCATCGTCAACGTCATCGTCATCGACATTGTTGTCCTTGCCGTTGTCGTTGTCCTTGTCGTTGTCATTGTTCAGTGCTGCGTGTGAAATCATCTCAGACAAAATACAGAGGGAATTGCGTGCGCCTGGAGTGGGTGGTCTGACTTTGGGGAGCACAGCGTGTGTCCGCTGGATTGAAGTGGCGTGCACTGGAGTGGAGTGAAGTGCACGAATTGATGCTGGCTCTATTGTTATATCAGCCAACAACAACAAAAACTACAGCAAATATGGGCTCAACAACAAATGGCCAACAGTATTGTTAAGTTTGCAGAGATTTTAATTACACTTTAGTGGGTCTTCTGGTCGCCATTGTTGTCCCACTGCCGACTATGCACTAAATAAATTTACATCCCAAACATGCGGACGAGGTTAGACACACACACTCGTCCACATACACACACACACTCACACACACACACACACAGCTATCTGTTGATAGGTGGTTATCTGCGATACACTTAGAAAAATAGTAAATTTTAGATAATGAGCGTTTGTACTTTTTAGAAATATATATATCAATGTCTCTTTCGGCACTTAACCTGGAGCAAAATCAATACAAAGAAGTAAATAGAAATGTATTTCCTAAAAATGGAAAATGATTCTGAAAAATGTATGAAAATATATAACTCTTCCATATTTGTTGGTTTTGGCAACTCATTTCCAACCTTAACACTCAGCTTAGAGCATTTAAAGTTCTATGTACTTAAGCTCTAGCTCAAATCGGCTCGTCAAGATGATAAAAAATAATAATGTAATACTTTGCAAATTAGCACAGCAAACTTTCACAGAAAGTTATTAAAGCTATAACTTAAATAAAAGTTCGAAAAGAAAAGGAAGGGAAATGATATGGAAATGGAAACAGGAAGATTAAATAAAAGACCAAGAACAAAAGTCAAATGTGGATCAGGAAAATAATAGTTGGCTGCATTTTCTCTTCGCAGCATTTGTCTACAGTGATGGGCTATAATAATGTTGCACAACAGACAGAAGAAGATATCTTTTCCGATTGGGAGACTGCAGGTAACTTTTTTTTTATTTTGCTCAAATATAGCAATGATGTCAAAAGTGAAAAATGTGTCCTGAATGCGTTTTACCAATGCTCGGCAAATGCGTTTTTAAAGTGGCTAGAGTTGAATTATGATGAATATATATTATGAACGTAGGCTTTGAATTGTTTGCTCTTTAATATAAACCGAATTGAATCATGGGCAATTTACAAATGCTTAATGCATTCAATGACAGCTGAAATAGAATACGATTAAATGTTTTTCGCTGTAAACAGATGCCAATGGAGATGTATTCAAAGGCTGGCTTAGTAGTTGCCCTCATTCAATAAATGTAATTTTAACATTGTGTTTTATTCATTTTTGTTGGTCACTTGAATAAGTGCAGCTTAGTAAAGCTCAAACATGAATTTAAATCACTTCACATTTACCATTATATACATATGTATATATATAAATATATACATTTAATATGCGAATTAATTACCCCATTGCGATATAATTCATATCGAAATTGCTGCTATATTATAATCTGCAATATATGTATATATATGTGTGTATATATGAAGATTACCACAATATCTGATAAGTACATAGTCAGATATAAAAAGTGAACATTTAAAATGCCAGTGATTTTCTCTTGTATAAATATGAAGAACACAAATGGCATATGTGCCCAAGTATTTACGTATCTACGTATCTAAATCAACAATTACACGTTTTCCATTTTATGGTGTGCTGATATCGCAATATGTTCTATATCAAAAACAAAAAATATGAATTTCAAATGCGATAAATTTGCAGAGAAACGAAAATAGAAATGCACATGAATAGAAAGCAGCCGAAAACACAATAAATAAAATTTATATATAACTTGTTGCCAAAAACTTTTGTCGTGCCTTAAGGGCAGAACAGCAGAGCAGCAGAGCAGCAGAGCAGCTGACCCCACAAGAACGACACAAACAACGACTACAACAACAACGACAACAACGACAACAACGACAACAACAACAACGACAACAACTTGACTGAAAAAGTTCAAATTCAGCATTAAAAATTCAATAAAATGCGCTTAATAAACCGACAAAGCAAATTCTTCTTCTTAGTTATGCCAATGCCGTATAAATGTGTGTTTGTATTCAGTGGGCCAAAAAGCTGGCTGCTGTCACCTGTAGCCAGCAAGCATAATCAAAATATATGAAGACGAGCTGCTGCAAAAAAGCAGGCTGCAAACTGTGCTCAAAAGCAATAAGAACAGCAATGGCAATGGCAACCATCCAGCAAAGTTGCAAGAGGAAGCAAACAGCGATGGCGGGCAATGGCATGGCATCCATATGGAAATACACTCACTATTAACACACACACACACACACACACACACACACACAGGGAAATACATGCTAGTAAGTTAATCATGGCACGAATTATGAGCACAAAACGAACAGGCGCAAAGCAAACAAAAAAAAAAATAAAAATAAATCGAAAATAAGTGGGAAAAGTTGAAAGCTGAAAAAAGTCTTAGGCAAAAGTCAGCAGTAGAAGAAAACATTGTCGACTAGAAACTCGGATGCTCTTGTTGGGAGATAAGATGCGAACATTCTTTAAGTTATTCAAAAAGGTGTGCGTGTGTGTGTGTGTGTATGTTTGTGAATCTGAATGAATCTGATAATTCTTGGGGCTTGAAACTTGAAAATTGTTTAACAACACAATTGCGAAGTAGCTGTGGATATTTAGAAGCCTTTGCAAAGGTGTGTTAAAGTATTAAATCATTTTAAGGCACTGTGCTTCACAGATTCGGTACAATCCGAAACAAAACAACAGAAAATAGCAGACTGGTTGAATCCCAATCTACGACATCTTGGCTTATACACATCTTAAGCATGAGTTGAAATCAGTTTGGCATTACTTCTTCTTATGCGCTATTACCATCCATCTATCTGTATATCCATCGATGTATCTAGCTGTCTGTATATTTCGCTTGAACACACACACACACACACACACACACACACACACACACACACACACACACACACACACACACACACACGCACACACATGTATCTGCTTGTTTGTTGACGATGCTTACACAAGATACAATCATTGTTTTCTCGCACTTGCTGCTATTTTTATGACACATGTATTTTTATGAGCAGTTTCCCCCACCACCTGGACATCAACATACATATGTATACGTATATGTATTCGTATGTATACGGACGTTTACATATATATGAATAAATACATATCCGATGCATACATATGTACTTTATGAGTTTTATGCCTACGCAAGAACCTATAAATCTTGCTCGTTATGATGCCGAACCTCAAGAGCAACAAAACAAAAAAAAAAAGAAAAAAATAAAAAACCAAACAAACACACACTCACACATTAGTATTATCCAACTAGTGGAGATTGCTCGACTGGCAGATACGCTGTAAAGTGTGAAAATGGCATATTAGGAATGGAGGTTATCCCTTGCTTCTTATTCAACTTATTGCTTATATTTACAGGGAATATATATGTGTAAAAGCAAAAGCTGCATCAAAAAAGTGTCGGATCAGTAAACCTAAAACTAACCTGTTGTTTCAGCGTTGTCGGTTTGTGTGTTTTTATGCCTTTTTTGCTTTTCAAGTGGGGCTGAGACTGGTGAAAGCATTTCATGTTTTCGAACGATATTTACCACGTCTGCCTGTGTGTGTGTGGTGACTTAAGGTAAGCCGATTTCATTTTTCTTCAGCTAAGCTTAACATTCTTCTTTTTTGTTGTGCCCCAATAAGCTGATTTGCAGCAAGAGTTTTCACATTAACCCCCCATTCACACTGTCGCCTCACCATAAAATGCAATTTTAGGCATCATCGCACATTTTCGGGTAACAGGTTGTCCGCACAGAAGCAGCAGCCTGCAGCGTATTGTGTGTGTGTGTAAAAATTAAATAAACTGTGGCCTAAATCAATCGGTATCCACTGTCTTGCCGGACGAAAAACACGTTGACTTCAAGTTGATTTTTTAAATGCACTTCCACAAAAGGATGTTCCAACTTTTGTACGCTTTTCAAAAATAATTCAATGCGTACAAAAAATGTTGTTGCAAATCGCTTAGCAACAAAATCCAAAAATTAATTCGACGAATTAGAAAATGTTCTCTCTTTGAACAAGACTTGCTCAAAGTGAAATTATATTTTAAATTCGCTTATTTATTGTTTTATTATTTCAATGTATGATTTTAATTGGAAACATTGATCAGCCCAAAACTAAAACACAAAACTAATTTTGCTTTGGGCTAATATTAAACGCTTGTATCTTTGTACAAGTCTTACTTTAAAGACCGGTATCGTTGCCTTCGTCTTGACTCTGTCAAACCTGACACTTCACTTGTATAGCTGTATATTTTGATGTGTTATGTCCATTAAACCGATTTTGCTTTTATGGCGCCTCACTTGGTTCCATTTAACTGCCAACTGGCAACTGGCAACTGGCACCTGTCTACTGCCTACTGCCTACTGCCTACTGCCTACTGCCTAGTGGCTATTGGCTATTGGCTAATGCTGGTTAGCTGGCTGTTAGCTGTTCATCATGGGTTCAGTGTGCAGTTAAGTGTTAAGCATTTTGTACACATGGCCCACATGCCACATGATCTGCACTTGGGGGCTACTCTCGCATTACGCTTGATGGGATTACCCAAGCGCTGTACAAGCAAAATGGCCACTGGGCGCTCACACACACACATACACACACACACACACGCACACACACGCACACACACATAGCAAACACGTAGCAAAGCTTGACTGTCAGCTTACATGGAATCTGTGCATGTGTTTGTGTGTAAGACGAGCAATTAATTGAACTTGTACCGCCCAAGCGGTTATAAGCTAAGAGCAGGGCTAAGTATACACACGCAAACACACACACATACACACACACACTCACACACACACACACACACACACATGCATGCATATGTAGTAATTGGAATAGGAAACAGTACTGACTAAGTGAGCCCCCCCTCCCCCCATTAAACTAGTCTCTGCCATAGTCAATAAATTCAGTTGGCCAAAAGCGAAACAAGGCATGGAAAATCAAATCGCTTCGCTCCGCATTCTGGCATCGATTTAGTTGGCATTGCCTGCGGCGGCCTGCGAAACGTGACAGTTTCAACGTGTTGCTTAATATGATTTTGATTAAATTTGGGAAACTTGCAGGTTGCTCAAGATTACAGTTCTATCAAGCAAATTTGTAATTATAACTTGTATATTAATTTCACCTGCATTCCCATAATTGTCCCCGCTTAAACATTGTACATTTTAGTTGATTATTATGAACATCATGACTTAAAGAAAACAACAAAATTTAATACAATATATATTTTTTTCATTTGGCTGGTAGCAGCTGCGTGAGTTGTTTTTGGAGATTGTGTTGAAATCGTTTTGTGGAACCAAATGCTATACGAGCAGTTACGCTTGTGATTTGCAAATGGCATAGAGTCTGGAGTTAGGCACTCATTGTGATTGTTTGTGTTGGCGACGTTTTGTGCACCTTGATTGCGCCACAAATACGTGGCAATGCTAGCGAAACCAACAAGGACAATTGCGTAAATTGGAGGGTGGTGGGTGGTGGGTGTCGGGTGGCGGAGAGGGGCGGGCAGGCAGCGGTTTTGGTCACGCACTACCATCTGCACCGTCACGAAAGCTGACGGCCCAACTGCCAAATGCACTTAGGAAAAATTGTTATGATACTCAATTTAATTATTTTTTTATTCAAAACTTAATCTTTTCATAAAACTGCGTTTTCATTTCTTAATTTCCCAAGTTAATTTTTCTAAAATGTGAAAAACAATTTTGAATTTCCAGTGTGTTTCTTATGTGCACAGAGAATTCTTATATTAAGCACACAAATATTTTTGATATTGTGGATCTACGATATGCGCTTTACAAATTTTAGAAATAATTTCCATAAATTAGAAATTAGAAATTGGTTTTAGACAATTTTTTGTTGAGTGTGCCGCAATTCGGAGAAGCGCCTTAACCAACTGCTGCTGGCATGGCAGAAACGGCTCGTTGCGGCCTGTTTGGCAACAAGGCCTACAGAGCCAGACCACAAATTCACACACTCACAGACACACACAAACCAGCCCAGTTGTAAAAACAAAACGTTAACGGAAACTCACGCACAAGCAATTTGTGTGTGTGGGTTGCAAACTTGAAAACGTTTTGTAAGCGCTCATGTCTCGCTTGTGTCTGCCACAGTCGTGTGGGTGTGTGGTGTGTGGTGTGTGTGTGTGTGTGTGTGTGTGTGTGTGTGTGTGTGTGTGTGTGTGAGAGTTTGTCATTTAACTGATTTCGGGCAAACGACAAAGACAAAGTTTGCCCAGTTCGTCTAGGCCCAGCCAGTTGTCAGCAACTGACTGAGTCAACATGAACAAAATGGACATGCTGCACATATGTTGTTGTGCCTGTGTGCCTGTGTGCGTGTGTGTGTGTGTGTGTGTGTGCGTGTGCGTGTGTCTCGTTTATGATTGCATTATATGGCAAAAATAGCTGAAGTTAAAGCTCCACATGGAAAATCAGCAGCAAGAACAACATATACATCTACAGCTGCGTAAATTTGCATAATTCCACAATAAGCCCTAAGTTGTGTGTCTGTTACCCAAACTGCTTCAACTTGCGACACAGTCAAAACTTTTACAGCCTTCCTCTCCCCTCCCCCACCCACCGAATAATTGTGAGTGGAGGAATGATATTCTTCAAGGGGGAGTTGGGATACTATAACTATGTGGGAGGGCAGCGCAAAAAACGTGACTAACTTGTGCCCCAATCCTCCTGATCAGACAGATTTGTGGATTTCCAATTGAGTGCTAATCAATATTCTAAGTAAATTTGAGTCAAGTAAAATCTATTTAAGTATTGCTGAAAATCCCATTATATTTCTAATTCTTCCTTTATTTATATACAATATCAATTTCTTTCAGGAGTCTGATTGATGAATCTGATTCGATTGTTTGGCTGCAGTGATTCCAGAGTTGTTTGAATGTTCAATGCACTGCAATAGCCATGGAATATCAGTGAGTCTGAGTGAATGGTGCACTCAGCGGTTCAGCGATGCAAACAGATGTTTTGCATTTATTTGCAAAGCTATTATCTATCCTACATATTTTACGGTCTGTCTGCCAAATATGCTGGCTCTTCGCTTAGCTCTGCAAGCTAGCTGCAGGTTCATTGCAACAACAACAGCACGAACAACAACAACGACAACGACAACGACAACAACATGGATAGCACAGCACACACACGCTTCGCTCCATTAACAAAATTTTGCTTTTGAAGTGCCAGAGATTGAGGGAGATATCAAAGTGAGTGCTGCTATCAAAGAATTCTATTGGATTGAATTCAGTGTAAAACTAGGCTGGCAGAGGGGTGGCTCTTGTCGATGCAGGGGGGCGGTAACTCTTGGCTGTTCTCTGGTACATATTCTGTACGCGAAGCTATGCACTTTAAAACATCTCACAGAATCTATGAATTTTACTAGAATTTTTACATGAGAGATGAGAGAAAGGTATATATAGAGAGAGAGAGAGGGGGGAGAGGCATAGACAAAACACTAGAATATAGAAAACAGATCCTGATCAAGTAGTTCTTCCTCGATTCTGTTCAACTGGCTTGCAAGCTTGTAGATATTTTTCAAACAAACAAACAATAAACCAGACACTTCTCTTGGAATGACTCACAACATAAGTCTAGGTATTTTTCCATACATATATGCAAAATATGTATTTAAAAGATGTCGCCTGATCTGCCTGTATATCGAAGCAAACATGTGTTGCTGCGACACCAGCAGAGTGCAGCCAATAGACACTCCAGCGGGCGTGTCTTAGTCACGCCTCTGTCGTTCCTGTTGTCGTTGTTATCGTTGCCAATGTCGTTTACTGTAGCACACCTTGGGACCGTCATTGGGAAGTGGGGAATGCGGCAGCAACAGCAGCAGTGGCAGCTTAGATTAACACTCGAATTTCCAGAGATATATGTATAACTAGGTTTGTATGTCTGTGTTTGGTTTGCTCTTAGTTGGATTGTGCTTAAGATTTAGAGGCGCTGTGCTTGGCTAGAATTGTAGCCATAATTAATATTTGTTGAACAGACAGTCAGACCAGATAGACAGTCGGCAGACGCACCTATGCAGACAGATAAGAGCGACTTGGGTAAATTGAGGAGCCGCCAAATGAAACTGCAAACAAAAATAAATCACTTGGCTGTCAACGCTTTGGTATTTTACAAGCTGTTGTCAACACGAGGGGGTGGAGTAGGTGATGTGGGGGGTGCGGCTTATGCCAACTGAGGCCATATCGATTTAATTAAATATTAATCTCTCACGCAGCCGCAGCTTACAAACAACACACACTTACACACGCACACACAGACACACAGACACACAGACACAGGCACAGGCACTGAAAGAGGCAGTCAGTCACAGGCAAACAGATTGACACATGGTGCGTATGAGTTATGAGACAGCAGCAGAGGCAGCAGCAGCAGCAGGAGCAGCAACGTTGAAGGCAAATCAACGCTAAACCTTTTCATTTCAACCGGTTGATCCCAGCTGATGCGCTCTGCACAGTGGCACCACCTGTCGCCCAGGAAATTGCAACTGAAATTGAGTCGCCTGAGTCGTTGAGGGGCTTTCGCACACAATCTGCGTCATCTTTTCGCTTCGCCATATTGATTATTAATTTCCATTTAAGGGGGGACTGGTTGTGTGTGTGTGTGTGTGTGTGTGTGTGTGTGTGCGTGAACGTTACATCTGAATAATAACTTTGGTCTAAGGCAAATTTTCAAGGGCACGTATATTTCATTTGCTGCAGGACATGGCTGTCGCGACAGTTTGCCTCGACCACAGCTGACAGCCGGACAATGTCAATGACGAACACTTTTCTCTCTCTTCTCATTTTCACTTTCATTTTCATTTTCGTTATTATTTTTTGTATTTTGTGTTTTACTCTGTAACTGGGGTATACTCCCTATATTGCCAACCGAAGCGGTTTATATGTCGACCGAGCTTTACAATGTCCAAAATATCTTTTGTCTCTTCGCAGCTTATTATAAATAACAATAAAAAACAAATTAATTATATAGTTGCTTCATGTCAAACGGTAAGTCAATCTTTGTCAACTAAAGATTTATTTGAGGTTTAATGGCTTTAAGGAGTGTGTTGTAGTTGAGCATTTGCTGCTGTCATATTTGAACTTATTTTTCTTTTTACTTTTTTTGGGCTT
The DNA here is from genome assembly GCA_035042485.1 of Drosophila cyrtoloma. Lineage (NCBI taxonomy): Eukaryota > Metazoa > Arthropoda > Insecta > Diptera > Drosophilidae > Drosophila > Drosophila cyrtoloma. The sequence continues at coordinate 67,941 of JAWNLH010000885.1, read as the reverse complement.
GGCCACATCATTTTGGGGCTCTTCTTTTGTGGCCGAGTTGTTTTTGGTTGGAACACAGCTGTGCCTGTGTTGATTGTGAAGTAATATGCTTTCTATTAGGTTCGCTTACATACATATATATATATATATATATATATATATATATATATATATAGTGACTATATCAACCGTGCTCCCATTTTATAAGTTACAAAACCTTGGAATTTTCTTTTCAAAGTCAGCAGACCGTGGGGCAGGCAGACGGACAGACGTGCGGCTAGATCGACCCGGATATTGGTGATTATTTAGAGTAAATATATAAATTTTTGGTTCGCTGATGTTCGTTCTTCTGCCAGTAATAGATACTCTACACAATTTTACTTAAGCCATTATAAAGTAGTAGTAAGAAAGTGCTTAAATTATGTTCAAAATTCAATAAAAAAAGATTAAGTCCTAATAGTTTGAGTTAGCTTTTCAAAGACCACTGATTTGCTTACTATTCCGAACTGTTGTGGCCCTGTTTGACAAAAGTATATTCCCTAGATTATCTAACAAATTTAAAGTGTTAGTGTGAAAATTAACATAAAACAAGTAAGGTTAAATGACTCGACCGTTGATGCTGATTAAGTAAATATGTATATTCTATACAGGGTCGGAGACATCTCCCTCAATACGTTAAAAGGATAAATAAGTTGAGCTTTTATGAAATTTATTTACAAATTATTTAAAAAACAAAATTTAAGTCCTGACTGAAACTGTAGTTTGCCTTTGAATTTGGAATTTTAAGCGGGCACTTAAAGTTAAGCCCTTGCATGAAGTAAAAGGCAGTAGAAGGTTATATAAATACATATATGTATATATATATGTAGTCTGCCAACTGCTCTAGCGATCTAGTCCGCCTCCCCGGCCTCCCCGGCCTACCAACCACCAGCAACTGTGTTTATCTGTGTGTGTTTGTTGTGGCAAATCTTATGTGAAGCGTGTTTCATTTTGACAATTTCTTGTTGATGTTTTGCGTGTATTGCCTAACAAAGTATGTTGAAGCACGCCAACAAAGCACACACACACACACACACACAGGCTTCCACCTGCCTAAAAACACTCACAGACACACTCACACAGAAATGTTGCTACATATATTTGTAGACCAATGCACGCATCCATAATTATGCCTCAGGAAATGTGACACTCTTGCCGTTGCCGTCATTTGAGCTCTGTCTCGCTCTAACGCTGTTGTCACCATTTTTTTTTTCTCATGATTAATGAGAGCAATTTTGAAAATGAAGTTTCAAAATTGTGTGCTTTTTTTTATTTTGTTGCGTCGTTGTGCCTAGCGGTAGCTGGTTGCCTGCCCCCGAACTGCTCCTTGGGAGCAACAGTGCTTCGTCCTTCTAACGTCTTGGCGTTTTCGTTAAGTGTGCAAACAGTAATTATAAATATGGAGCGATGTCTGTGTCTGTACGTACACACACACACACACACACACTCACTGAGAAATTTCCAAGAGCGAACAAGAGTTGCCATAACGATAATTAGTTTTGTTTGCAGTCACAGCGGCGAGGCTGGCGCTAAAGCCACTTTTACGACTCACTCTTTGCAGTGCGTCCGCTTGTGGGTGCCACCTACACTGCACTACATAGCACAAGTCCGAGTGAGCGCGAGTGAGACCAAGACAAGGACCTCCCCCCACCCACCCATCCAGGATCCAGTATAGGTACCGAGCAGTGAATTCCGGACCGACAACATTTTGATTAATTGCACTGAGAGCGCTCTTTCGTTTGTATTTCCCTTTTTGTTTTTCGCTTTCTATTTTATATTTTACTTTTTGGCAGCCAGCACTCAAATATTTTTAAATTGCCTGGCAAAGTAAAGCGTATTTTGGCACTTATATATGGGAGTGGAAATTTGACGTTAACTAAAAATGCAGAAAGTGTGCCAAGTTATCCGATTAGGTGTACATGTTATACATATATAATATGTTTTACTTTCTTCAGTTAGTTTGAATACAATACATTTTATGGCCACTCGTCTATATATGTGTATATGGCCATATCTTTGTGTCTGTTTGAACTGACGGACAGTTCGGCTAGTCTCTCGCTTTTGAAGCTATATTGATGAGCATTTAAGCGTTTTTTCCTGCAGATAGTATATATGTCAGAGCTGGAGTGTCCGCCAGTCAGACCACTGTATATAGAATAAGAACGATCGGACGAAAGATGAATTTTAAGTTGGAGGATCGAGATAGACGTAAAAATGCATGCCACACCTGCTAATAAAATATGACTGTTCTAATATGAATGTTCTACAGTTGTTTAATGTACATTTATATTTTTATTTATGTAAATTTGAAATTTGAAATGTTGAACGCATTCTCCTCTCTCTCCCTCTCCTTCTCTTTCTCTCTCTCTTTCTCTCTCTCTCTTGTCAACATAGATGTGTAAATATATATATAGCATACTTTTCAGCGCTTCTCTTAAATAGTTGGCTTTACGTTTGACATGTGAAAGCCGTCTTTGGACTTGAGGCCGGTTTACACACGCTGGCAATGCTGCCATATATTTTATTTACTTGATGCCGAGCGATGTATAATTTGTCCTGGCAAGGCTGTAACCAGAAGCCAATCTGACAACACGCGTATAGACACATTGTTTGCACTAATCAGCGGTTCAATATAACCTATTCAATTTGTCTGGATTTGCGGCCAGTACAAAATGAAAATAAAAATTTTAATTAATTTGTGGACGCTTCTGATGGGTGACTAGCAGCTGGCAGTTATCAGCTATCAGCTAGCAGCTTGCCATTCAAACCTATGCACTGACATATTGCCAGATATGTTCGTTAAGGTGTTTACATGCGAGCGAATAGTATTTGGCAAGAGAGTTGCCACGTCGCTCTGACAGGCTTTTACACGTAGCTGGCAGCACAATTGGCGAATATTCGCTCACATTGCCAGCGTGCCAGCGTGCCCAGCATTACTGACACGCCAATTAGAGTCAACATTTGGTTTGGGGTTCAGCCCGCAAACATATTGATATTAAGGCGCAGAGCTGTCAAGTGGCTGCTACTTCCGGTTCCGCTGCCCGACTCTGCCCCTGTCGCTAGACGGCGCTGATTTGTTGTTGCTTAGCATGACTGGCACGTTACGCCTGACCGAGTAAATGAGGGCACAATTTTTGTGCGTAATCACCATTAATATTTCATATGCCAGTTGCCAGTTGCCAGTTGCCAGTTGCCAGTTGGCACCACCAAATTGGCCAAGGACAAAAACAGTTGGGCAAAAAACACAAACAATACATTTGAAAGCCAAACGAGCGGCGCGTCTATCGATTAAGGCCAGGTTAGAATGCCTCGAATGTTGGTTTTGTGCTATTCGATGGTTTTTGCTTAATACAGTTAATTGGCTCAGCTTTGCGTGTCCTCAAGTTCAACTTTAATTGAGCTGAGTTGAGTTGAGCTGAACTCTGTTGGCCATAAGAAGTGCCTGGTGAATCATGTCTTAAGCAAAGATTTATAGAAAATTGGGAGTTTTTGTACAACCGCTGGAAAATGAAGTAAGGCAAAAGCTTCAAGCAAAGTTCATAACTGTGACAAAAGCAGAAACTGAAACTGAAACTGAAATTGTTTTTCTGACGCGCTAATAACAATAAATATTTTTGTGCACACACACGCAGACATAGACGAGCGCATAGACCAGCTAAAGAGCCACAATCTGGTCCAAGCTAGCTTTTAATTTAATGGCCAGCAAGGAGAAGGCAACAGCCACCAGAAACAAGCAACATAAAACCAAGCAACAAGCTGCAGCGCCAACAGCAGCGAACGACTTTCCGGCTACAAATTGACTCGATTCGTCTTTGAAAAATGGCCAGAAGCGTTCTGAAAATTGATCAAAAAGCGTTTGCTAATGAAATGCCAAACTGAACTGCATAAATCGTGGTGACTTCGACGGCAACCAATTCTATATACAATGCCGTGGGAGCTTCCCCATTTCCTTTCAAATATTTTTTATTTATGTTATGAAATAGTAAATCGAAGAGGTTGGAGTACTGTCTCGGCTCTAATGCTGAATTATGTTTGCACTGAGTGGAAACCAATTTGATACTGCAGTAGTAAAAAATATGCTTTCTGAATATATATATATATATATATATATTACCAACGAACGCCAGGCAAAAGGGGGCGAAATACACAATGATATTACGCTGATGTAGTTGGACAATGGACGATTGTCAAAGATATTGAATGACACAAAATCAATTTATTAAGTCAAAAAAAAAGTTATGTTTTAAATAAAATACTATATTTTCTACCAATGTTCAAAATATGGCTCTTTAAAAATAACGCTCTTTTTGATAAAGCTAACTAAAGTAAAACAAACAAAAAACAGTCATATTTAAAAAAAAAATATGCCTTTAATGCAATTTATGATTTTTGGTCAATATTTTCGCATGATTCTGATCCATTGCGGGATATAGATAAAAATACAGTATTTATTTAGTAAATACAAATATTCGATTCCGAAACAGGTAGCTATGGGCTATTGCTATTTGACAAACCAGTTTACTAACTCAGGTCTCTCGCTATGCGCTAAACAATTTCAAGTGGCAAATGTCTTCGACGTATTTGCTCGCAATATTTGCTCAGGCTCCCATTGGATTTACTTGGCCACTAACTGCGTTATTTTGGGTCAGATGGCCGCGAAGGCAATTGTCATAATCTGGACTGGCAACCTTGCATATCTGCACACATACATACACACACTCCTGCACACATACACACATCTAGACTTAGTCCTTATGCGCTACGTCTCCAGTCTCTGTAAATGGCCGGCAACAATTTGACTGCTCATTTGCACTACATATGTGAGCGTAACTCATGCCCACCACTAACTCCACCTTATAACTCTCATCCACTGCTGCTTACCATAAGCTTAAGGCAAAGCGGGCAGACGCTGCGGGTGGTGTGAGGGGGGTGGGGGTGGGGGAGGGGATGGAGCAAGAAAGCAAAACGACAAAAGCGCCGGGGCGTAACCATGAATACAAATGAGTCATTTATGGACAAAAAGAAGTAGTTGTTGCTCTTGTTAGCAGTGCTGTAGCCAAAAGAAAAAAAAATAAAAAAAAAACAAAAAACAAACAAGTAGAAACACCTACTGAAATCAGAATCGAAACGTGTAAGCATTTTGTAGTTGGCCTAATAACTTGCTCATGAACCTGTTGAGCATATTCTTTACAAATTTTGGGGATTTACTTTGTGAAGATGCAAAACAAAAGCTTCTTATTTTGAGTCTAGAAAAATCGTATCGAAATAAATACAGTAAAATCTTATTTTACAATTTCTTTTGCAATTACTTTTTAGCTTTCTTAGACTTTTCGAAGTGAGAGCTTACATTTTGTCTAGTCTGAGGAATGAGCTTCCTTTTTCCATATGAAATGGTTAAATATGTACGCACAACATTTATTTGTGTATGTAAATATGAACATTTATTTGTGCATGTGCAAATATTACAAAATAGAGCGTCAGCTTTATTCATTTCAGTTAAATGTTTGATCGCCTTGCATCGTTGATTCAAAAACTAATCTGTGTATGAAACCCTCGCATTCGTGCAAGAATTGAGATTGATGGCGGCTTGATGTAGGCTCAGAAGGGGGCTCGCAGTGCATGGCTGAATAATAATATAAAAAAACGTATTTATCGTTCGGAATTAACAGACATGCACAACAAACCACACTTGTTGAAAATGGGCTATTTGGTGTTTGCTGGGTACAGAGTATCTCCCAGTCGAACAGAGTCGAGAAGCGCAATTTGAAAATTAAAAAACCAAAAGAAATTGAAATACAAAAATACGACGGAAACTGTGGAAAGCAGTCGGTAGGCTATTTGCCTGTGTATCGTAAACGTATAAAAAGTGTATTTCGACTATTTCCATTCCGATTGTACTTTCTGCACTAAGGCCTTTTGTAAGCGGTTCTCCGTGTATTTGTGCATGTAGCTATACACACACACACACACACACACACACACACCTAGATTTTCCGTTCTCCCCACTCGAATAGACTGGCACAGTTTCTAGGGTGGCACAGCCTGTAGCTAATTGGGCCAGCGTGGCGTCGTCTTCAGCTGCCCTCTGCCCCTTCTTCTATCTCTATCTTTCTCACTCTCCTCCTCACACTTTCTCTACTGAGTGTGTGTGTGTGTGTGTGTGTGTTTGTGTTGCGACATGCCATGCATTATTTTTATGGCATCATAAAAATTTAAATTAATTTTTTTCTTCATTCTAACACCACACTCACATGTGTGTGTGTGTGTCTGCATTTATGTGCAGCTGTTGTATGCATGTGTGTATGTGTGTGTGTGTGTGTGTGTGTGTGTGTGTGTGTAGATTTGAGTGTGTGTTCGCTCTACGACCCTCTGCAATGGCAGTTAAAGTTTCTTTCGTTTGAAAATTTTCACTTTTTTGCGGAATAAAGAAAACCAAAAGAAAAAAAAAAGAAAAAAAAGGGCGGCATGCCACACCTCTATCAGCTCGTTTTTCCGTATAATTTTTATTGGTGCCACGTCTCTCATGCTGCCCGCTGCTGCCTTTTATGGCAGCCTGGAAAGTAATTTAGCCGACACTTTTTTTTTATTTTTTTTTTACGTCGATTTCAATGCATTTATCGCTTGCCTCAACATCTGTATGTGTGTGTGTGTGTGTGTGTGTGTGTGTGAATGCAGGTGTGTGTGTGTGTGTGTGCCCCTTGCCGAGTGTTGCGCACTTTTATTTAGTTGCTGGTTGCTGTTCTCGTTGTTGTTGCTCGCGTTTTGTTTGATTTGTTGTTGAAACTTCTTGCACCTGCTGCCTTCTGCTTTCTGCCTTGGGCGCTTGGCTTTAGCTTTGGCTTTGGCTTTGGCTTTGGCCGCACCTGCAATTCCTGGCTGGCGCCCCAAAAGTGCATTGGCGAACACCTTCGACGGCCAAACTCCTGAATTGCCGCCAGCTGCTCCCTAAAAGCATGCACAACTTTTCTCTCTGTGTGTGTGTGTATGTGTGTGTGTGTGTGTGTGTGTGTGTGTGTGTGTGTGTGTTGCTTTGTGGTGCAATTTAAGCGCACATTATTTGAAAGAGGACTCCGAACATACATCATTGTATTACATTTGCAAATCAAACTAATTTGCATCACATAAGTCTTAAAGTGCATTTCACGCAAAGTAGTTGATAACTTTTTGATCTAGAAAATAAGTGAAATTCCTTCGAGTTGTCTTGATGGTTGATGAGAATGAAATGGAATACATAATTAAGTCCCACTTAAGTTAAGCTACGTGAACTATTTGCTTTTGCACGCCGCTTTCTCTCTAAGCAATTGAATATGTTAACTAATGTTTATAATTTGTTGAGCAGAATCTTACACAAATTATTAGCGAATTTTAAATTCATTTGTTGCAAGTGGAAAACTAAAGCTGGCAAAAGTTGAGACTGCAACGTCACAACTTTGCATTCTTGGCATTGTGCAACACTCGCTACGCCAATAGAGCGTGACGTTTACGCATTAACCTGCCCCCCGCAGCCTGGCCACCCCCCACCCCCCTCCGCCAGCACATAAATATGCATGCCGGCGTGCCTGTCATTATGCACCAAACTGTTCGTACATGCGGCAAGTTTGTGCTGGCACTGCAACTGCTGCTGCTGCTGCTGCTGCTGCTGCTGCTGCTGCTGCTGCTGCTGCTGCTTCTGTTGTTGCCTCAATTAGAGCATGAGAGGAGCCTCGAGGCGTCCGTCTAAGGCATTGCCTTAAGCATGGAGCAGAAGCGAGCTGCTTTCGGTAAGTAACCTACTTTAAGTTCTTTTCGCTGCCAACAGTAGTTGCCAGCGTTTTGTTTAACTGCTTTCCTTGCTTGCTGCCGATTCAAGTCTTGAATTTTCGCCAAGCATTCACTAGACGAAAACTAAGACCAACAACAACAACAACAACAGCAACCACAACAACAATATGTTGCAGTCGCGTGGCATGCGATGCTCTAATTTAGTACAGTTGTACCCACATACATATATCATTATATTTTTGTAGACTTTGCGCATTCGTTTTGCGTGATTTGTGCATTTTTGTGCTTCAAAATTTGCAGCGGCAAAATTTGCATGTCAAGGCGCAACTGTACACAACTGCTGATCGACCGAGCTAATCGACTGCTAAATACCCTGCACAGTTTGTTTGATGAACACACAAAACACAATTTTGTTTAGTTATTAACTTATTGTTGAGCATTTTTCCCATCCATCAATGCAAGAGTCGTTGGCGGGTGTCGGGCGGAGGGCATCAATGTCCTCGGCGTTTTGGACATGTTTCTCCAGGATACTACATCATTTTCAACTAAGGGTTGCTTTGAGAATTTTCTAATTTTATTCAAATCCCATCGGAATTCGTCGAGGTGATTCTCACAGTCAGAGCCAACGATATTCAGAGATTAAGTATTAATAACAATGTCCCATCAAATAGAGTACAACGTAATTGACTGGGACAGAGGCATGGATAACGATGCCGAATATACCCTGTCAGGCAACGACAAAGAGTATCTTAGTGCTTTACATGTCGTGGGGGTCGACATCCGAAAGTCTGTTTATATTTACGCCTACTAACTTTAAGTAGGCTATAAATATATAACGTGCAACTATATGTATATATATATGTGTGTGTGTGTGTGTGTGTGTGCGTGTGTGCGTGTGTGTGTGTGCATGGCGTGGTGTGCAATCTGTGTCAGCCGTGCGCATAATTACAGGTGCAATGCATGTACAAACACGTTTGCCACACGAGAAGCCAACCTCTCTCTAAGCCTAATAACATGCCAGCAGCGTCGAGGCGAGGCATAACTATATGCATATATAGTATATAGTGTATATATGTATATAAATGCATATAATATAGCTTCATACTACACATATTTATGTGTGTATGTATGTGCTCGATGTCAAAGCCATACTTTAATTGCAGATGTCGAGATGTCAAATTGAGCCCTTAATCAGTTCAGTGAAGCGTCATGTTTTGGACATTAGTCCTTAATGCCCCTCAATTGCCATTTAATATGCAATTGCTTGCCGTGACTTGTGCCAGTTAACTAACTGACGAACTGACTAACTGACTAGCTGACTAACTGACTAACTGGCTGACTGTCAAATGACATTTAATATGTGCATTACGTATACGTCATACATATGTACAAATGTACAAATATAATTGATTAATAGCTGCGCTCGAGTTAGAAACTTGTAACTGCCCTAATTGCCACGATGTGGCGCAAAGGGGCGAGGGGGTTGTTGTCTAAAGTTGTTATAATATAATAGTAGGGAAATAATGATTGAATTAGGTCTATCGATCAAATAGACCACAACTTAAAATTGGTTTGTGTATAATTCAAAACTTAAGATACAATTTAAACGACCGACGCGGTAACTTGGCCTTTTATTTTTGGCTGCATTGGCAGCAATGTGGTTGGGTACTGCACCGATATTCTCCTCGAGCGGTGTCTTCAGACTGTGGACTGTGGACACTAAACTCAGAGTCAAGCTTATCCTGCCCAAAAGTGTGGCAGAATGCAAAATCGATCATGTTTGGCTTGGTTAATCGAACTCAAATTTCCATAATAGTTTCAAATGTTTTCCAAAATTGGATTCGTGATATTGGCTATGATTGATGGGATACAATGCGTTAAATATCGATATGATATTTGGATATCCCTATGCATAGAATGAACTTATTTAATCCCAACATGGTTTCTATTTAATCTGTATATCTTACACTTGAATTATTGATTGATCACTGAATTTTCATCATGATAAATGCCCGTCGCCAAGCAAAATTGCTCTGAATCTTTAAGAGTGGTCTGGCTGAACAACTACTCCAGATGCTTGGCGCCTAAGCAAACAGTTGAAACTTTCTAGAAAGACACACAGGAAGGCAGATAGACATACAAGTATGTGTGTGTGAGTGGTTCTGTGTGTGTGTGTGTGTGTGTGTGTGTGTTTGGATATTCGGATTGGGAATGTCTGAGACCAACTCGCTGCATAAGTGGAAAATCCCTGCTGTGAAAGTTGAACAAAACTTCTTGGGTCGAGCAGAAGACAGATTGAAATGACAGTGCAATCATTGTCAGTCCACATGCCGAACATCAAAGCGACCCAAAACCGTGTTCTATCTCTTTGAGTGTGCCTAAGAGCGTGCTCATATCCTAAAGTTTTTGAGAAATTGCTGTTATTAAATATTGTCAACTCAAATAGTATTTGGCATAGCCAAAAGTGTGTGTTCTGCAAAATCTTGACAAGAATTGATTCGAAATGCGAAACGCATTTGGATATTTAACATTTTGAATCCTTTAATTTCTTCTTTGTGTATTTGTAAACATTGTTTGTTGGTTATTCTTAGCACACGAAAACTAAAAATGGCATTTGTTAATAGAGTTGGGAAGCACGGTCAACTAGCCCCATGCTTATGCATTATTTAAATCACCCATTTTACCACCAAAATCCACACAGATATATTCATATGTGTAGCATACCTTTCGGAGCACACACAAATAAACCCACTGATAATCGGTAAAAAGGGTATATTGAAATTGTGGAAAATTATGCAATAGACAGGAGGAACTATCTAAGAGCCCGTCAGGTATATATATATTTTCGACCTAGAAGAGCCAGAGACTTCTTATTTCAAATCTAAGTTCTCGTATACCAGACGCATTTAAGGCTCAATCTATTTTATTGATAACTCTTCCCGTTTCTCGAGTATTGACACAAGCAGTTTTCCGATGGCAATAAAATCACATACATTTTTCTAGTCATTTTCCTTGACATCATTTAAGGCTTAGGTTCAGGGTATCCGCTAGTCGAGCTCTCTCTCTCTCACTCTCTCTTTGCCCCTGTCTCTCTCTCTCTCTCTCTCTCTCTCTCTCTGTCTCGACAAAGGCATTCTTATTTGTCTAGTCATGACATTAAAAGTTGAAAAAGAAGGTTGCACATTTATTATTAACATATCATTTGCTATGCGAATTGAGCAGCATATCGAAAGCAAATATGCTACTGGAATCTGACCATACCTTATTGGATTACTATATATGCATATACAATATATTATCTATTTATGGGTGCGATAGATACGATGAATCTCTTTGTTGTTATTATTGCTATACATGAATATATATATATATATGTATATAAGCTGCTGAGCCCACACTCATATTTACGAGCTTGTTTGCTTGTTGGTCTTTTATGTTTACTCAAGGGATTATCGGGCGAAACTCGCTCTCTTAGTATCACAGTGGGTGTGAGTGTGAGTGTGAGTGTGAGTATGAGTGTGAGTGTGAGTGCGAATAGCTGTAACAGTCACAAAGCTCATTGTAATTGAGACAGCCTGCGGCCAGCTCGCTAAAAATCTGCTGGCCTGGCCTGCTCGCCGGTTAGCGGTTTGCCGCCCAGGTGGAGGGATGCGGTGGCGATGGCGATGGCGATGACGATGCCCAATATCCATGTGGTAAACGTTAAATGCTGTAACAGTAGCTGGAGCTGGAGCTGAGCAAGGCAAGGGAAGGCAAGGCGTGCTGTGGGCATGAAGGCCAGGCAAATATGCAGGCTGCTGCTGCTGCTGCTGGCCACAGCCATAAATTTGTCTGGGCCATTTGCCTTATGCTGGAAATTAATTCATTATCGATTTTCAACTGCTGCTACTGTCGATTTTCAGCTACTGCTGCTTTTGACCAGCTTAACTGTGGCCATTAAAAACAGGCAGTAACAGTTGAGCGGACCTCGACCACGACCACGACCACGACGAGGACCAGGACAAACGATGCCTTCAAGGAGCATTATGAATGGATCATTTACAAAGTCAACACAATTAAAATACACGCCCAAAAAGTTAAAACCGCACTGCAAATAAAACTTTAAATGCTAATGCGAATATGAAGCTTACATCAAACCATTCAAAACTGACGGAAGGTGGTAACAGGTGAGTGTTTTGGTGCGGAGATCGGCACAAATGTGAAATACATAACGTAAACAGAGCCAATGACTTGAGGCAAACATACCCACACACTCACACACACACACACACACACACAGAGATATGCCACTTCAATTTGTGTTCTTGTCGTTGCACAGAGATACTATTCTTGGAGAACTTGAGTCAGTTTGAACATGTTTGTGAGTTAAGCGAAACATTCACTTTTAGTTGACTTAAACTCGATGTTATCGATATAGTATATGTGTATATTGTAACATGATGTAATATCCGTATTTTGTCCACACGTCATTAGTCTATTGGTCTGGGCTACTACGTCACCAGTTGTGCCCTTGAACTGCTACCTCTGACGACAGAAACTGTCGCTGTCCTATAACACCTGAACGCATATATCTAGTCAAGTTCCGTTGGATGACTGATGACATATGTGGAAATATCTGATACGAATTTATTGTTTTTTTTTTTTTTTAATTATGTGGCTACTTTTAAGGATCAATGCAATAGTTCAATATGTTGAAACAACGGTTCAATTGGGTATTTGAAGAGAGACTTTGTGTTTTGTACTGATTAACTTTAATTTATTTTGGTTTTAATAAAACATTGAAGAAGCGATTTAAATTACGGAAATAATCTATAAGCCCGGCAAAGTCGTGTGTACTTTAAAATTCACAGCTAGCGCAGGGAATTTGAATATTACCAGAAAATAAAACAGAAGCCGCACTAATCTTAATTGGATTGAATGTACTATTGAAATGTGGCTTAGAAAATCGATGTGCCTCTTTTAAAGGGATTAGCGCAGTCTTAGGGCATGTAAGTCTTTATATAATCGAATTTGGCGCGATGAGGCAGGAAGTGAATCGAACTCAAACTCGAACTAAAACTCAACTTCCGTGCACGCTGGCCACCCCTTTATTTAATTTGATGTGGTCAAAGTTCAAAAGTTGAGCACTAACTCTGTGTGTGTGTGTGTGTGTGTGTTGGGGTCCGCGTGTTTGTGTGTGTGTGAATGCGTATAAAGAGGATTATCATTTATGTAAATGGACTCCGTTCGCCTGAGAACTGTCGCATTTGCCGAGGGACAACAGACAATGTATTAGAATTGCGGTTGTCATTAGGCAAAATACGTGCGTTTAAATTTGCTTTTGTGGGTTTTTTTCCCTGTTTATTGTTGCTGCTGATGGGTTTCGGTGTGAAATGCTGGCCACATAAATAATGCAAGCCAATATTCCATTATGAGTAATTATGTGTGCTTTGCTGCCGATCCGCTGCTGTTGGGATCTACTGTGCATAACACACACACACACACATATTTTGAGGGACATTCAACAACGTTCAAAGTCCTTTGCAGTATATATTTGTGTAGTTTAGATGTGTGTGTGTGTGTGTGTGTGTGTGCGTGTGTGTGTGTAGATGCTCTTTGGCCACAATCACCTGCCAGCTCCCACGGCCCCCTCTCCACAGTCTCACTGTGTGCCTAATCGGGCAGAAAGATGTGGGTGGGCTGTTGAGTGTTGGGTATTAAGTGGTGGGTGGTGGGTGGTGGTGCCAACTCTTTTGCTCCACTCTGTCTCTGTCTGTGGGCAGCCAAGCGGCGGCGACGCGACTTCTCCCTTGGCATTTTATGAACTTTGCGCTACGTTTTGTTTATGTTACTTTTTGCATAACGACTCAACAATGACTGCTTCTTGGGCAGTGGCGGGGGCAGGGGCGGTTGCGGGGGCGGTTGCGGGGTGGCTTTCGGGGCGCGACTTCTGACAACACCACTAAATTTTCCACATTGAACTTCAAGGTTAATTTATTTTATTGTTTCAGTACGTTGCGCCCAGTTGCGCGATTTGTTCTGTTCACGTTTCTCGTTTCGTTTTCCCGCCGGGAGAGCTGGTCTCTCCTCTCTCTCTCTCTCGCTCTCTATCTCTCTCTCTCGCTCTCTCGCTTTTTACTGTTTGCTGGTTGCTGTTGCCTATGGCATCAGTGTCATTTGATTTTTGAGTTTCTCGCTTGATTATTTGCTCGTTTGGCAAACTTTTCCCTCAATAGCTTGAGACCCCTGCCTTGCCCTGCCTTGCCCTGCTCTGTGCTGCCCTGTTCTGCCCTGCTCTGCCACCCGTTGTTAGCGATAAAAACAAAAAGTAACTAAATGTTGCCACTTAATAACTTTGTTGGCTTCGATAATATGAGTGGAAATGGAAAAGCACAGCTGGCGAGCAGCTTAAATGTTGATCATCTTTACCATCATCATCGTCTTTGTTTTTGTGCGCAGTTTTGATGATCTTGAAAATTGTTTATAATTATGAGAGTTTGAATAGTTTATGTTAACTTGCTTGTGTTCAGATCAGTTATTCACTGGCAATTCAATTCCATTTTTGCACATAGAAAAAAGTTTATTTCAATTGAGACTAAACATTAATCTAATGAAAACAGCTTGTGCGCAAGAGACATCTAAGCAAATATATGTTATAGAAAGCAGAGAAATTGAAATGATTTCTCGTTACCAACCCACCCACCCAGCATAGAGCAGAGGCCAAGGTTGTTGTTGACTTTGGCAAGTGACCTTGAACGCGATTATCGCGTTCTGTAAAAATCGATTCGACTCTGGATACAAATCTATAACGAAATTCGCAAACAAAAAAAACGAATAAATATATATAATTGTAACAACCTGTGTCACATCTGTCTCTTTGTGGCGCCTTACATAACATGGATTCTCTGTGTATGCCATAGACTAAGTTCGGTTTGAGAACATGCTTGCAGATTGACGATATAACACTTTCTATATGTTTATCAATTTCGCGGTATACACATTAAAATCTCTATATATGTGCTATATGATTTACGGTTTTCAACTTGTACTGTGAACATTTATGGGCTAAAGTAACACCCATTCCGCAGACATACCGCTGTCCGTCTGATAGTCTGTCTCGCTGTCTGTTTGTCTGTCTGGCAGCCGGAGTTAACTGCTAATCATAATAAAGCTCTGCACATGATGCTCGTTTCTTTAGCTGCAGTTGTAGTTTCTTTTGAGCTGCTCTCGACCACTGAACGCCGTCCAGACCGACTGCTGTCAACTGCCGCAGCAACTGAGTTTTCGCGAGAGCTCTCTGCTGGCAGTGGCATAAAGTTTTCAATTTCGTCCGCGCACCGAGTAATCCGGCATTAGCGCAGCTCCTGGGGCATGATTATTGAAGTATCATTCGCAGTCTCAGTCTCGTCTCAGTTGCAGTCGCAGTCGCAGTCAGCAGTCGCAGTCGCAGTCGCAGTTGCTGCGGTGCATGCGGGTTTCTTAAAGCAGCTACTCATAAATGTTAGCGCCCGGATTCTGATGGCCAGGTCCTTGGCTTCGTGTGGACCTGTGAAGTTTGCCGAGTCATGCGCAGAGGTACAGACACCTGCGCCCATGTGTGTGTTGCTGCAACTGGGTCTCCAAGCTGTCGTCGTACATCAAAATGTTGTGCCACAGTCCAAAGCCAACTGGGGTCGAGTGGGGGTTGATGTCGTGAGTTTAACATGTATAAAAAGTCAACGCATAAAATTTAAACAAGCTGCTGCAACAATGGTTAAACTGCTGCCCTTTTTTTCCCCCAATACCCGTCTTCCCCACGCCCCTCCAACGCGGCCCCCACTCGCATTTTTTCTGCTGTTTCGTTTTCCTTGCAGACTGTTGAATTTTTGAAGCGTATACGCGATTTTTATGCATTTTTTTTGTCGACTGCCGCTGCCAGCGATACTAAACGAAAATTGCCGTCACTCGTTGGTTGTTGTAGCTGTTGCGATTGTTGTTGTTGTTGTCGTTGTTGTAGCTGCAGTTGTTGTTGGTGGTACATGCAAACCGCAAATGATAGCCGGGGCAAGTTGAGAGCTGAGTGCGTGGCTAAAGCGCTGCTGCTGATGCTGCTGCTGATGCTGGTGCCCCTGCGGCCCATTCTCCTTCCAATCCCCCATCCCGTCCCATGTCTGTAATGTGACACTTTGCGCCACGCATACCCGAAAACACAGCCAGCAGCAGAAGTGGCAAAGTGTGTGAGCAGTCAGAAAGCGATTCCCCATCTTTTTTGTTCTGTCAGCCGGCAGGCTTAAGGCACACTGGAGCTAGCCTAAGGTGGCTGCCAACTTTAATGGAAAGATGTGGCAAGCATTTTAAGCAGCCATCGGCAGTTATCGTCGACACTATAGTGTGCGAAAACTTCTATTCTAGCGAATAAATGCAATTTCTTATATTTTATAATTAATTTTCTTATGAGAAAAAGCATCCACTTCACTTCGAGCTCAATTTGAAAATATCAAACAATATCAAACAATTCTTTAAAACTTTTAATAATTCTGTTGTTTAGCACACGTTTAAGTTTCTAGTTTTTAGCATAAAAATTAAAAAAAATAACAATAAGTTTTCAAAGTGAAGCCGGAAACATATCACGTCAAATGTGATTGTTTTCGCGAGAATGAATATTGATGCAGCAGTAATTTATACGAATTAATTCTTGTCGTGTCAAAAATAAATTGAGGCCGGATCGAATTTCATTTGTTTCGAGCTAAATGCGAGTCGAGTGCATTTCGCACGCTTTCTCTTTGATTGATTTCTCTGTGTGCTGGGTGATTCGATTTATATTAATCATTCGCAACGTGGTCCCAAAGTGTTGCGACCATTGACAGCACTTAGACACTGTCTTACTGCTGTTGCTGTTGTTGCTGCTGTTGCTGTTGCACTTTGCCTTTGACTTCATTTGAGTTGCTGCTGCTTTCATTGACGTCAAGAGTAGTAGAGTAGAGGTCGAGCCTTTAACCTAGCTAAGCTGCAGGCAAACTCACCCAGTAGAATAGGTTGCGGAAGACAGCCTTAATGGCTTGACAAGGGTAGGGCTAATACTCATTTCTCTCTCTCTCTCTCTCTCTCTCTCTCTCTCTCTCTCATCTCACTCTCTGTTCTATCTCGGCCTCTGTCTCCCTTTCTCTGCCATGCTGGCTGTTAATAAAAGCTCACAAGATGCTTGCAAATAAAAATAAAATTATAATTAGACAGTTAACAAGGGCAGCATCTGCATTAAATAGGCCTGACGGCCAGGCCTTTAATTTACGCATTGCACATGACCCCAGGTCACACAGACACACTCAGTCACACACACACATACACGCACACACACACACACACACACATACAGGCACACCAACAGACACTCAAATATACATGTGCATATAAACGGATGGGATAAATGTTATTTGGCCAAAATGCATTTGCTAATTAAATGGCATCCAATGGGCTGCTTGCTAAATACACTATGACTAATTACACGGCAGCAGGTAAATGAATTCAATGCACACACACACACACATATATATATACATGTGTGTGTGTGTGTTTATTGAAAGGCACAAATAGCAATCCATTTCTATAGTTGGCTTTAGCACCTAAGCTGATGGGATCATTAGAAAAGCACTCTCGAGCTGAGCCTCTTGTCACATCAATGAAATTAACAATATTGTACAAGGACAATGGGCCCCAAAGCCGCCCAACCGTTCCCCTTCTCCGAAAAACTGAATAGCTCCTTGTGAAGTGTGGCATTATTACAGCTAGTTAGTGCATAAAACTTCAAATTTCAAACTAATTATGTTTATTAAAGTTAATGTTGAGCGTCGCACACAATAATAGAGATGGATCAGATGCTGTTGTCTTTGTTCTTTTTTAAGAGGGGTTTGTGTTCTGACTCATGTGTAATCAGAACAAATGTGAGCTGAGCCGTGAACACGAGAGCTGTGTTTTAGTAGCACATTTTCCATAACCACTATGTGTATATATGTGTATGTAAAATGTATATAAATGCCCCTCATTAAAATAAATTAACAGATCTGCAAACAGAATCAAGTTTTTTCTTCACCCCTAAAGCCAAAGACTTGTTTGTGTCTGCTCCAAAGTGTCACAATTGGGACGCTGAAAATCGATAAAATAAAAATTGAATAAATATTTCGTACAATTTGAGAGATAGAGTCACCTAACTGAAAGCATAGATTGCTCGTGATCTTCTCTTGAGATCGATGGATAGATTCCCGCTGACCCAGTCAAAAACATCTGAACGGCTACAATTTTGGAATATTGTAGCCACATTTGAAAAAGTATTTTACTGCAATTTCCTTTACAGGCTGACATACTTGATGAAAGATCCCAGAAGCCTATAACTACAGAGCTAAGTTTATCTAACTTGGAAGTTAGGTTACAAGGAACCTGCTTCAAAGATTTGTAAACAGAATTTCCTGGCTATGCTGGCATCAGAGTATTCCTCTGTCGGTTACAGCCGATGGCAAAGTTTTCACTTGCTTTTATTTACGGCTTTGAAATGTACTTGTTCCGAGAAAATTGATTCGACTAATTGCGTCAATAAATTCCAAAATATAAACTGTTTGGTAAAGAAAAAAAAATAACAGCAAGTCATTATTATGGCCAATGCAAATGGACATTGCAGACAAAGCAAACAGTCAGAAGTGTTTAAGCCGAGCCATGTTTTCGTAAGCTGGAGGAATTTTAAGGACATTTCTATTATCTGTCTGTCTGTCTGTCCCTCTGTCCGTCTGTCTGTCTGTCCCTCTGTCTGTCTGTTTGTCCGTCTGTTTGCCTATCTGTCGGTGTGAGTCAGTTTGTGTGTGCTGTGTGTTGATGTGTGTGTGCGCCTCTGATTATCTATTTATATGCTTATCCTAATGTTGAATACCATTATGCGCCTAATTGGTGCAATCAAATTGTCTTCCAAGTTAATTAAGTGCTCAGCTGCTGCTTCTGTTTGCAACCTGTGAACTAATCTGGGTAATAAGCATGCAAATAATTATAGCACTGACTGTCTGATTGACTGAGTGAGTGACAGACGGTCAATATTGTATATATATATATATACATACACAGATTATTATATATATATATATATATATGTGTGTGTGTGTATATAATGAGGATGTTTCTGAGCCAATGATTATTTAAGTACTTAAACGTGTTCTTCCCAATTCGGCTCGCACATAAAATTCACATAAAATGTCCACAGAGGCATTTTGTTTAAGTGGTAAATTTTTAATGCAAATAACAGTTCTACTCCAGCTGCTAGTGATAAGGTGAGTGGTGTGTGGTGCGTGGTGTGTGCTGTGTGCTTTGTGGTTGGTTGGTGGTGCGGGTAATGTGGCTAATGCCACTCAAGCTCGACGGCTGTCACATTAACAATAGACAAGCGACAGTTGTGCAACGCAACGCAACGCAACGCAACACAACACAACACAACACAATTCAAGAAAAACGCACAGAAAATCTATTTACTATGTAGACAGTGATTTAATCGCTGAAACATTTCTGCGAGCGCAGACAATGTGAAATGTTTTTATTTACTTTTGATTATCTACTTTAAGATGACAAAAAAAACAGAACAGCAAAAACAGTTGCAGCAGCGCAAGCAAACACAGCTGAGAACTAAGCCAAGCACAGCAGACACACACACACCACACACACACACAGAGGGTGACAAGTGATCCTGCGGGGGGAGAGGGGGAGGTGAGGTCGACAGCGTTGGCGGCAGAAATAACAAACAAATAAAGCGCAAAAAAATATCTATAAAAAAAGGACAAACAACAATCATATGGCTAACACTGAGCTTACGGCCAGGTTTGAATAGTGCAACAATATTTGTGCGCAGGCTGCACGCAAAGTTCGACAATATTCACTTCGATGTGACTTTCTAATATTAAATACCCAATTTGTATGCAACAGGCAGAAGGAAGGATGAAATATTGATCAGGATCAACCTCATGCGAAGATCAAGTTACTTTTAGTATTGCCGATTTCAATTAAAGTCACACTTTTAAAGATATGGCCTACGAGTTGGGTAAGTAGATATATATCCCGACACAATATTGATCATTTGTTTGTTTATCCAGGCTCAGGGTGCTTACAAGTCTAGTCTAGTCTCTCGACTAGATCATTTTTACTGGTTTTCAATCCTCAATAAATACCCCTACTTACTGTGGCAATTAAATAAGCTACTTGGAGTGGAAATCAAATTAACTTTTGATGTAGAAATGTACACAATTCAATATCGATGTTACGATCGAGATCGGTTGACTTCTATAAGTCTTGTGTTAGACCTCGCAAACGCGATTTTTGTTCCACTAACTGCGGGCTGTTCAAATGTCAACGCAGGATTGCGGTGCGGCTGTGTCAGCGTGTGTGTGGGTAAGTGTGTGTGTGGGTAAGTGTGTGTGGGTAAGTGTTGGTAGGTGGGTAAAAGTGTCAACATGGCCTGTCGCGGCTTATGAATAAGCAAAGCGGCGAGACGCAAACAAACAACAACAACAACAGCAGCAGCGACAACAACAGCAGCGACAGTGACAAGAGCAGCAGCAGCAGCAGCAGGAGCAGCAGGAGCAGCAGCAGCAGCAGCCACACACAGCTGAACAGAATACAACACAGAACACACCTGAGTGTTAACATAAACAGAACAAACAATGCAATTCGCGTTCGTATTTCTCGCATTCGCCTCTCGCATATGGGCCATTCTACATTCTGCGTTCTGCATTCCATACCCATATCCATAACCATGGCCATAACCAAATCGTTATTGTAGAATGTGCGCCCATAATTTATGGCAAACGGATGCAGATATGAGCGAAAGGTGACAACGGAAGGCCACACAACAACAACAGCAACAAGAACAACAAAAAGAACAACAACAGCAACAGTAACAGCAACAACAACAATGACAGCAGCAGTGGCAACTGCAACAAGTTAACAACAATAATAATATTCCAAATTGTTGGAGAAGACAAATCAAACTGCAGCTTGAAACCAAACTATCTTTTTTTGCTCGAATTGCAATGCGTTTGAATTCACAGAGCAACAAAGTGCGGTCCGTAATCTTAATGCAGTCTCAATAAATCTCTGTAAAATAACGAATATTCATCTAAGACAGAGAAATGCATATACGTATGCATATTTATGTAAATATCAACCAATTGCTTATGAATATGGATCTGTATATGGTTCATCGGGATAGAACTTCTGATGTTTGCCCATCGGGCTCTTTACTGGCATGGCAATTGTGGCTATGGCAATTTTGCCAAGTCCTTCTCTACACACTTCTCATATGAACAATGTCATCCGTAACAAATTGAAAAAACCACACTTAGCCAAACATAGATGTGTTGTTGAAATTGAAATTCACAATCCACACAATTCAAATTACTACGTATTGTTTATTTCAGGTTCTTTGTTTTTAAATATTTATGGCTTTGATTTTGACAGTGTGACTGATGTTATTTTTGTTGTTGTTGATGTTCATGACACGAGTGACAAACACTTCAATGTAGCAGTGCCAGATGCAAGTGCAATTATTGCATTCTTATAAATTCCGCAACACATGAAAATGTTCAACTGTCTCTCGCTCCATTCCCCACATAATATACATATGTATATAGATATGTCTATGAATTGTTTTCCATTTTAATTGCTTCTGAACAAGGTGGGCGGGTTTATTTTGTTTTCTAAAAGGGGGCAGCAAGTTGTTGGAAGGGGCAGGAGAAGAAAGTGACGAACTACTAAATATATTGACAGTGTAAAAATGCATATTTACACAAATAACATATGAAAAGAGGTTTTTGAGTGGGCAACCGAGCGTATGAGTAATGTAATTGCCAGCAACTGTTTGGATGGCACTATCAGTGACCTTATCCAAGCGTCGGTGTGTATCATACCGACAAAATTGCATTACACAGTCCGAGTGTTGTAAATAAATTTCACATTTTAATTGCGGATGGACGAATGCTTCTAATGCAACTGTGTCTGGCCTAAATAGTTCTGCACCAGCATACAGCATATTTATATGCACAGAGCATACATCATGAGTGTGTTTGCGTATGTGTATGTGTATGTGTACGTGTTTGTTTGCTTGTGTGCGTTTATTCAAACACACACACACACACGCACACACACAATGACATTCGCAAAAACAAGCTCATTAGAAACAGTGTTAACTGTATTTAAATGGTAATTTGACATAAATACAATCGATCGGCATGTAAAATGTAAACATATGACAGCCCATGGGAAACCATGGCCAGCTATGTGCACTGAACGAAAATCTGTGTCTAATTGCATTTGGATGCGTCTTAAATATGTGTGCATCGAGCTTTGAACAAGCTAAAGAACAAGGTGCGTGAAATAACATGGCAGGAGACTTTGAACTTTGGCACTCTCAAATGCAAGCTTTTGGGATTTACAAGGTTTTTCTGCTGTAAGCGAATTCAATTTATTCGTTGAAAAATTAATATATATCTTTGAAATTTGTTTGTGTTTTAGTTCACCAATTTATTCGAGATTGCTGAAATCAAAATTGGAAATATGTGCATATTTGGATATATCAAATGGGAAGTCAAGTCAAGTTAAGTTATGTGTTTTATTGAGTATTTCGACTATGAAATAGATTTTCTTTGAAGATATTTGCACTTAAACAAATACATATTCAAAACATCAGAAATACTTGTATAAATAATTTCCTCGTTTAAGTTTAATTTCTTTTTTATTTTTGAGAACATTTCTGAGTTTCAATTCGATTTTCCAAATCTTGGTAAATTTGCATCGGTGTTTGGAGCAAGGATAAACATCTTGATGGCAATCTAATATATTTTTCTCAAGTATTCACTTCTTTTATGTAAGCCTTAGCTTAAATTAGACTGATACATTCAGTGCATGATTTATGGCTATGTGCACTTAAGACTCAGTTTGAAGACTCAGTAATTAGAGTAATCGTGAGTATTTTGATTTTTTTCAGGGGTTTAAGTTGCAAGTTGATTTTGCAAGAGCAGATTAAGTGATAATGCTGTGCAATTGTTGTTGCCATGGTTCACTTACCGTTCACATAAACGGATAAATCAAAATCCTTGAAAGCCTGCTGCTGGTTCTGCTGCATTAAAGCTGGTGGTAGGCTCCCATTGGAATCGGTGTCCTCGCTGCTGGCATCACGTTTTAACCGAGCGGACGTCGGCGCCTCTGCCTGACGATGGCGGCGAGCACTGGCAAGGGATATTGCATCATTTCCGGCCGCCTTGGCTGGCTGAGATGCCGCCAGTAGAAGAAGCAGAAAAAGGAGAAGCAGCGTTGGACGGGTGGTCACCCGGCTGGGCTGGGGCAGCAGCGTTCGCCTTTTGGGCATTGTTGGAACGTGCATGGTGTAACCACTGCCACCGCTGCCTCCTCAGGGCGTCTCCAGCCGATTTTCGAGTCTCTTTGGTAATTGCAGGATATGCGCAAGGAGCGGCGCGGCGCGGCAAGCGGAAACGGATATAACGCGGCAGCAACCGACTTTGAATGTACTGTTGTCTTGCTGTTCCTCTAACTGTTGTTTTTGTTGTTTGTCACGCACTCTCACACACACACACCCAAACACACTCAAACACACACACTCAAACACACTCAAACACACGCACACACCACTTAATGTTGTACTTGGCTTTGGACTCCCCGAGCGGCCATCAGGCGGCAACTTCGACCACAACACACAACGCAAACAAAAACAAGAAAAACAAATGCCAACGAATTAGAAGAGAACGTTTTTCAATCCATGCATATATGGGATATGCTCAGCGCGTATATATTTAGTCTGCGCTATTTGGACACAGCTTGGTCTTTGACTTTGGCTTTGGCTTTGGCTTCTGGCTTCTGGCTGCCGACGGTGGCGATTGCGGATCGCAAGTGACGCCGTTTAGCAAGCCGGCGTTGACGGCAAACGACAGAATGAAAGGACTCTGGGCTGACAGGCAGGACACCACCACTGAACGCGACGTGTTGCGTGGCCAACGTGCGAGGCGCTATTGAGCCAACAGAGTGCGATGCCAGTCCTATAATATAACACAACATCGCATCGCATCGCATGGCATGGCATGGCACGGCTTGGCATGGCATGGCATGGCAGCAAAGGAATCGCCACACGCTCGTCAGTCGCAACTCGTAACTTCAAACCGAGCAGCGAACAGCGAGCAGCGAGCAGCCCGAGCTGGCAAACCTGGACCGACAACGGCGACCAGCCCGAGCGCTGTTTTTAGTGAATGAAGCCTGTGCTCGTCTTCGTACCCGTCCGCGTCCTCGTCTGCGTCCTCGTCCTCGGCCACATCGCTCGTGCGGCGCCTGCGCCTGCACCATAAAAAGCACACACACTCACACACACACTCACACACACTCACACACACACACACACTACACACACACTCGCACACTCGCACACACAAGGAAAGAACGACATTAGTCGGCATACGATTCGATATGGATATCAGCGCTTCGAGTGCTCGAGACCTGCGAGTCCTGCAGCGGAAAGGACTAAGGCCCATTTGCTTGCTACGCCTTGTCTCCATCATTTTTGGCCAGCTCTAGCTGACTGACCTTTTTAGACAGTTCGCACTGCCACAGCCGTATCTGCAGCCAAACCACTACTAAACTCCCTCCCCTTCGAGTGGGCTGTGCAACCAGTGAGTGGCCAGCAGCCAGTTCGAATACTCCCCGAATCACTACACGACGACAGCAATTAAAATATTTGCAATTGATTTTGCTTGCTAATTTGATTAGCCATTCGCTTGGCTTCGCATACGTTTGTATCTGCATCCGCTTACGCTCTAATTCAACTGCCAGTGTCTGTCTGTCTGTCTGTCTGACTGTCTCTCTGATTCAGCTTCTGCTGCTGCTGCTGCCGTGTGCCTCTGGCTCAATTTACGCATCGCTGAGCGTAATCAACAAATCAACACCCCGCAAATATCCGTAAATATGTTGCGCAAACATTTGCCGCCAAAATTTGTCAATTTTCGAGAAAAACGTCGCCCACAGTTGCAAACAGACCGATGCCAAAGTGCCACCGTTAAATGAGTATGTGTGTGTGTGCGTGTGTGTGTGTGTGTGTGCGTGTGGGTGTGCGTGTGTACATATGTGTATGCCTGTGTCTATCTTATTATGTGGCTATAGCGCTGAGCAGCTCAATAGCGACACAAGCCCCAAACGCCACACAGAGTCAGATACGATGTATTCGGGACGAGTTTTGAATCTCGGATGGAGTAATTGAGTTTAATGCATTACACGATCTACCATATTTGATGATCATATATTATCTTAGCATATATTCGAATTAATTATTTGATTTAACTAATACAATTGAATATAAATACTATATTTGGGCAGGGTGTGAAATGGCAATCGGAATCGTTTTAAGCATTTCCTTCAAATTTATAATTCATTCATTTTGTCATAATACGTTAATATTTGCCAGAAATTAGTAGATCTTTAGATCTTTTAAGATAAATACTACTAGAGAAATAAGAGTCCAACATCAATTCGTGCTCGTTGTCACAAAATCGTCGGGTTCCGATACTGATCTTGGTCAGTTTGGTCCGCTTTACTTGTTAAATAAAAATGTTCGTCATACAGGAACTAATCCTTCGACCGATGTTTAACTATGAGAGCTATATACATATATACATGAAATGCCTGCAAATTGCATAGAAGTGGATTCACAAAGAGAGCCATCTGAAATGGGCTGAATGAGAATATATATATATATACCTTATGGGCTGGGAGACGTCTCTGATAAGGCGTTACAAACTTCAGGACATATTTACATAATAATAGTGAGAAGTCTTAGGGCAATTTCTTAGGCTAAACGAAATATATATAAAACTGTATATGAAAAGTATTTCACAGTGTTCGATGCTAGTTCCATTAACATATATGTGTTGATAAGATGTAGAACACACGCAGACATATTTCGCTGCACATCTGTGTAACCACAACAAGAACAATAAGAACAAAGGGAAGAAGGAGAACAACAGAAACACAAACACAAACAGATTATTAGCCAAAGACCAGGCCTGTCAGCTGAAGTGCCATTGATATTAATGTTTGTGCGCCCAGCAAGTTAATCTAATTAAAGTTGCCAACTTATTTTGCTGGCACACGCTGAAACGCAGCTCGCCAATTGTTGTTTGCTCGGCTTTTTTTTGCTGTTGTTGCTGCTGTTGCTGTTTTTATTGTTATTGTTGTTTGCTGTGTTTCGTTGGCAGCTCGTTGTCATTGTTTTCGCATTACATATTTTTATTATTATGAAGTCGCCGTTGAGCAGCGGACCACTTGCATGGCGCGTTCCATATATCCTTCTGCTGATCGCCTTTTCACGGCACTGCTATCAGCAGCTGGTTTGGAGTGTCGGTTTTCTGACGTGGTTAAGCTAAATGTAATGCGCATTGTGTCCACATTAATGGCAATCGGACGACTAATTGACTATTTTGTGTTTTTTGCTGTTCCTTTTGTTTTTGCTTTTGAGAGAGGTGCATTTGAAACCACAAAACCGGATGCGAACACGGACGCGGCTATGAATTGTTGCCTAATAACTGCTGCTGATGGATCGGTTGTTGTTGCTGCTGTTGTTGTTGCTGTTGTAGATTGAGGCCGAGTCTAATTGGACGTATGGGGCAAATCCGTTCCGACTGGCTTATGCAACTCGCAGCGGTACATTTTAATTGGGTTTGCACGGCGCGATGGGGGTGTGGCACGTGCATTTAGCAACGCTCGAAGTGCGTCCGAGGTGGACAATCGACAATGGACAATCGACAATGGACAATGGACAATGGATAGTGGATAATGGATAATGGATAATGGACAATGAACAATGGACAATGGACAACATATAGTAGCACTAGTCGCACTGCCTTTTTTTTGCCGCTTCTGCATTGTGTAACCTGACTCATGGAGCCGGACCAGCAGCAGCAGCAGCAGCAGCAGCAGCAGCAGCAACAGTCGGCAAAAAGCGTGGCGCAAATGCATTTGCCATCAAATTCAATTTGCCGGCGTCGCACTCATTGAAAGCCACTTGGAGCCAGGGCACGGCCCATAGATTAGCAGCAGCCCCAAATTTGGATCCTCATTAGTTTCAATAAGCGGATGGAACTTGTTCCATTTGGCCCGGAGCGCCTCTGTCTACTGCGTCTGGTTGGGCAGTTTTTCGTTTAGGCTGAAGTGCACTTTTCGTAGCCTGGTTGTTCGCAAAGCAATATTGGGCAAAGGGTATTGGGGAAGTCATCTAAAGACGGACTCACCGCACAACGCCTAAAATTACATGCCCAAAATGGCAATTCAAAAAACGAAAAACGAAAAGCAAGAATAATTGTGCCATGAAGCGAGACATTTATTAAGTTTTTATCATAAAGTCATGTCTTTAGTTGAAGGGTACATTAAATAAATAGGAGTTTGCATTTTTACCTATTGGGAGCATTACAAATCTTACAAATCTAAAGCATTTGTGTAACATTTCTGAACCATGTTCGCCTAAGCGTTTCTTATTTTAAACATTTTAGAAATTATTTCGAAAAGTTTCTTTTAATTTTTGATGAGTTTACAGAGCCTCAGTGGCAACAACCTTTGGGATGATAGGCGCCTAGAAATGTTTTGCAGGCGTTGCAATAGTGCCTCGTGATGCGGCAGCTATCCATCAGATACGGATACCAACAAGCGCAGCAGCACCAGCTGATCAAATGGGGGATGGGAAGAACTGTGTCAAGCATGACAGTTACATGTCCATTGATATCGCAGACTCACCCAAATAAGCACAGCCAGAGCGCCCAGCAATGGGCCCTCATATTCGCCGGGCGCTGCAATCGTGTGCGTCCTGGCTTGCCACAAGCTGGACACACAATCGGACAGGCGTGGAGACCGAACTGGGGCTGCGGGGCCAACGCAAAGAAGCCTGTCCAACAAACAGAGAGGGCTTTTCATTTAAGCATCATTTAAGCTTCATTTAAGTATCGTTTAAACAGATGTAGGCGAGAGTGCCCGGCTAGTAGATGCCTACCAGCCCAAATATATACTTGTCATGCATCGTACACGTCTGGGATATTCAAACAGATGATCAACATTGTGTCAAAGTAATAATATAATACATACAATTAGAAAGCTATATGCGATTGTCCTTATCGCTATTGATGAACTGAAATTAACTTGATTTGTGCATAGAACTTATACTACAAATTGAAAGTTTCTAGCTCCAATTGTATCTGAGACTTTATGTGGACTCCTTTCACCTCCGGTTACTTACTGCGCACCTGCGGCAGACTCGAGTGCTGCCCCTCAATTGGCAGCTGCTGCGTCGGCTGCGTCGGCTGCGTCGGCTGCTCATCCAGCTGATGCCGCTCAGCCCGCTCATCGAGCAGCTGACTGCTCAAATGCTGGGGCTCGGCAAAGAAGGTGCGACGGTCCCCGTTGTGATTGTGCGCTTGTGGATTGCTCTGGTGCAAAGTTGTCGCAGTTTGCCCAATGGCATCGTCGTAGGCTGGCGGATGTTGTGGCTCTGCGATGGGTGCGTCCTGACGGCTTGGACGCAGCACTGGCTGACTTGGATCCTGGTCCTGGTACAGCATGCGATGCTTTAGCTCGGCCATGCTCGGCTGATGGCTACTTTCTGCCATTTGGCTAAGCGTAAATGCGGCTCAGAGCTTTTATTCAGCAAATGCTCTCACAAAAAACACGAAAAATATAAAGAAAAATAGGAAAAATTAAATAAAAAACTGAAAAACAGTTGCCGATAAGTGTCAGTTATAGTTGTGGCTGTTGTTGTTTCAGTTGCAGTTGCAGTTGCAGTTGCTGTTGCAGTTGCAACAGAATTGAACTGCACCGAGTCCGAGCAAATGACGGTTCGCCTGTCACGTTCGTCTCACGTATCACGTCACGTATTTTGCACGTTACGTATGCGCCATGTCGGCCGGAATGCCAGTAAATATTGTCAGCTTCCGTTTCATTTCCGGTTCATAACTTTTGTAATATGCTCTTGTTACGCTCTTGTTTTGCTCTTGTTGTTGTTCTCCATAGCGCCATCGCATACTCTGGTCGTACATATTTGCTTGACCCTTGACATACGCTGGACTTTACTTTGAACTCGGCAACTCAGCAACTCGATTACTCGACATCCTGACCAGGGTTGCACACACACACACACACACTACACACACACACACACAAAAGCATTATACGATTTGTTCTCATCTCTCTGCATGAATTATGCACACAAATAACGCTGTGAGTTGTGGTCTTTAATTTTTAATTTTAAGCTAATCACAATTATAATCACTTTAGCATTTCAACTTGTTCCTCACGTCGATTCATCTAAATCTGTTGGTGAAATTGGATATACCCGTTTTTGTCGGCGTGGTCGGAAAACTTGCATGTCAATCTTTGAAGGACGTCGCCAGGAATTAATTCCACAAAGATTTCAAATTATGGTCTTATTTTTTGCATTTATCGATGTTATCGATTTCTTACAAAAACAAATTAATAATTATAAACGAAGTTATCATAAATATATTCAAGCTTAAAATAAGCATAAATTTATAGAATTTAGGCGGCTCGCCTTGCAAAAATGATTGACAATTTCCACAGTAGTTTTTTTTAAAGTGTATTACGATTAGATTGCCGGAAAATCAGAAAAACCCTTGCACGACACACTTTTCTAATTCTAATCTAGTCGGACTTGAGGATTTCCGCTGCTTATAACCCATTCGATTAGAATCGTAAGCGTTTCCCAGCCCTGAAGCTAACTCGACTTGACTTCAGTTCACTTTGAGTTGAGTTGAGTTGAGTTGAGTTCAAAGTGCACTGTATTTGTTTCAGTTTGTCCACGTGAGTTGTGGTTTGTTTTGTGAATTTCGTGTTTGTGTTTGCTTCAAGTTTTTCAATCTGTTCCGAGGAACTCCCCAGCAACATAGAGTAGTGGATGGGCGAGAGACAGATGGAAGCTGGTAACTCAAGTTGCAAACTGATTGAAGTTTCTGGGCCCATTTTGCATTTGATCAAGTTTTGCAACTCGTTTGCTGATTACCTTTACGCATTTATGGAAATTTATGCGAACAAAAACTAAATAGCTAAAGTAAAAATTGTATACATATCCGTGTATATACATATCTAATTTGCATGCTAGCTGCTCCTAATCTCGACTCGGAACACTAGAATCCTGTCCGTTGATCCCATATTCATATTCCTACCATCCCTCATCCCCCATCCCTCATCCCTCATTCCTCATCCCTTATATCTTTATATCTCCATTTCTCCCCTGATGGCAATTCAGGCATGACTTTTTTATTCCTCACTTGGCACTGCATAAATTTTGAAGTCCATTTGAAATTCATTCGTTTCGCTTTGATGTTTGCTTGCCGTGGTTGCTCGGCTTATGACTGTAAAAACTGAAAACTGACAACTGAAAACTGAAAACTGAACGAAGCCTATCGATAAGCGTGAGGTATCCGATTGTCGAGCAGCCAGTTTGCCAACTGGTTTTGATGGCAACTGAGTTGCTGGAGTTGCTTCGCAAATACCACTTGAAAATATGACGAAAACACTTGAGTTAAAGATTGCGACACTTAATTCAAGACCATTTGACTACTTGACGCTGTTTCACTTCGATTAAATTAAAATGAAAACAGCTCATCAAGAATTGTGATTTTAATTGACTTAACTCGGTAATGCTAATTTGAGATCACTTTGTACTCTTTCCCACAATGGGTTTAGGCCCACTTACTTCATTTATTGTCTCATAAATACTAAATAATTCAGTAATATTTGATAAGCTTGGTTTACTTGACGAAGAACAAACGGCATTTCCAAAGGAGCGAGTCATCATTTCACTAATTAAGCACTGATTCCCTTTATATTGTTTTACATACACAACACCTCTTATTCTCTTTCTCTCTCTCCCTCTCTCTCTCTCTGTCTCTTTCTCAGTCTCTTTGTCTTTCCCTTACCAACGAATTCTATTTCATTTACAATTGAATACATGCTCATTTATATATGTTATTGAGCGCTGAACACTGCGGCTTGAGAAAAGTGTGTAAACAATATTTTGTGTAATTGCAATTAGCGCAAAAAGGTTTTCGACTGCGGAAGTCGACGGAACGAACAAAAGGCGAACTCATTGAGGCACGAACGTACCCAAAGGAGCACACAGCCAAACACACACACCCAGACACACACACACACCCAGACACACTCACACAACCAGACACCCACCCAATTTTCGTGGGAGTCGAAGTATTTGCGCTCTTCGTGATGCGTCCGTGCGGATTTTGGTGTTGAAATTAAACGAAATCATTATTAAGGCACAAGCCCACTTGCACACAGAGCCACACACACTCGAGCATACAACTACACACATTGTCCAATAAAAATCAATGGCATCGGTTGCCAGCAGACTTTAGAGTCTCCAATCCCTCATCAAATACATTGTATACCTATGACAACGGGCAGCGATTGCCAGTCATTTTACTGGTATGGGTATATATATATATATATTTATATATATAAATTGCTAAAAATTGTCCACAATCCCAAACAATAATAAGAAAATAATAATTTATATTTGAATATATAGCGAAAAGTCAAAGAAAAAAGAACACAGCTAAGCAGAGGATGGCAAATGTGAAATTTCTCACATCATCCGAAAGGAAATTGGTCGAATGTCAGTTAATCCTGTGGAATAAGTATAATTTCTCGGCACTTAAGGCAATAATCACACAGAACTTATCGAAGCATTCACAGGGGACTCTTCAATGGAAGAGCATTGAAATCGCAGACTTGCACTTAATCGTTAATACGAAGCAAAAGAAAGCAGCTGGAAGACAGTTGACTTGTTAATTTGCTAAAAAAAACACAACATCAAAAACATTGTAGGTGTGCCGTCGTAAGTGCCAATGTACGTATGTGTGTGTGTGTGTGTGTGTGTGCGTGTGTGTGTGTGTGTGTGTGTGTGTGCGTGTGCGTGTGTGTGTGTGTGTGTGTGTGTGCGTGAGCGAACGGAAGTAAGCACTAAAATAAGTAAATAAAAGGAAAGCGTGCTGGAAAAAAGTAAAGTAAAGTAAATGTTCGCTCGTTCGTTCGTGTAAAATAGTTGAAGTTATGAGCCAAAGCAACCAAAGAGCAAAAAGCGACTTACACGCACACACTCAGCCACTTCAAGTGCACAGAATACAATGTGTGTGTGTGTGTGTGTGTATCTGTGTGTGTGAGTGAGAGTAATTCACATTTCAAGCACGTTTCGCTTTTATGCTCTTAAATGGCGAGTGTATCTGTGCGATGCCTTCTATTCCCCCCCCCCCCCACACACACACACACACACATTCTTCCTTCTGCAGTCGCTCCGTGCTGTGGCAAAACGATAATTTTGTTGATGATGCTATGATTATAAGTTTTAGTCCAAGCTCCAAGGTTCTAGCCCAAGCCTCAAGTCGAACAATGGGCGACCGACCGGCGAGCGTCACCACCGCAATCAAGGGTTCAAGTAGCGACGTTTACATGTGTGTCAGGATACCCGTGCCCGTGCCCGTGCCCGTGCCCGCTCCCCTTTCCGCTCCGCACGGTTAGAGTATCTGTATCTATTTCTAAGTAAATTACACACACACACGCAGCCGTAACGTAGCGGGACACGGATGCGGACGAATGGAGAAATTGGTGGGGCTGGCGTCGCATCCTTTTCGCGTGAATGACCCACATAAATAGCCGCGTGCTGAAATCGGTCGTTTTGCTCCCCGCTCCAGCTGTTGGCTCGGCTTCGGTTTTATGAGCACGTACCAAACAAAGAGTTGCCCGAAAAGAAAAAAAAAACAGAATACCAAATACAAAAACAAATTGAAAAGAAAAGATGTTCCACACACACACACACACACACACAGAGACATCTCTTCTTCTTCAGATCACGCAGCATGGGCCGCAGTATTTTTCATTATAAACTTGAATTGATTTCGCCCCGATTTTCTTTTTCATTTCCACTCATTTAACGATACATTTCCTTACTTTCATTGTCTGACTTCCATTTGTTTTGTGCTGCGTCAGAGGAAACCCAACGTTGAATATATTCCGCTATCACAGCACGCATTCAGCCTCTACAATTGGCAAAGCACCCGATTAAGCATAATACTATATATATATATATATATTTGTATCAAATTCATCAAAATTATCCATTGCTTAATAAAACCAACAATGATGGAAAATAAACAACTCTCTATTGTGGAGCCAAATCCATTCTGTTCAATTTTGCAATCGGCTTACATTTTAGTTGTCTTTTCGACCTGCTTAATGTCTTTATTGTATCTAAAAACAAAAAAATAAACAAAAAATCCTTCTTTTTCTACTTTCTGTTGTGTAAGAAATTATTAATGTAAATTTCGATTTGTAGTCAAGTGCTGGTTGAAAACAAATCTTTGGTAAGATAAAAGCGAAAAATGTGTTTTGCAATTACAACAAAATAATTTAAATATATTAATTTAAATACGCATGTGTAATTCTGGACATTTACTTGCAAGTTACAAGTATTGTGTAAAAATGAATTATTTATTTATTGCACACATGCCGATATTTCATTTGGGCCCATCTCTGGCCCACCCACACACACACACACACACACACACACACACACACACACACACACACACACGTAAGTGGCAGGGCTATAAATTTTCAACATGACATGACCATGTTCTTCTTTGGGCTATTGATTTATATTTGGCCTAATAAAGCGACGTCTCTGCGCAATGCTGTTAAGTGCTCTTGTTGGGGCATGTGGCAGTGGGCAGTGGGCAGTGGGAGAGTGTGAGAGTGTGAGAGTGGTGGGTGGGCAGGCGAGGTTGTAGACCTGGAGGAGATAATGGCACAAATGATGCCAAGGCAATGTGTTGGACATGCTCGAAAGGCTTATGATTTGACGTTTAGGTCAAGTAAATTCCAAATTTATGGCTTCAAATTGCCCATACATGCATACTAGCCAAATACAATGTATCTGCGTACTACATGTGTGTGTGTGTGTGTGTGTAATATGATGTGCTAGTCAAAACAACAACTTTCTTAGAATGGCATTAGTTTAATGCAACTTGTTTGTTAGTTGGGCTCTTACTGGTACTGTTGCTGTTGCTACTGCTACTGCTGCTGTTGCTGTTGCTGGTGCTGTTGCTGTCGGCAGTTGCTCTAACTGTTTGCCGTCAAGATTGACACTCGACCTACCCCCAGCTCTCTGGCACGCCCAAATCCGTTGCGAGACAATGTGCAAAATGTTTGCACTGCACTTGGATGGCAGCTGGCTGTGCTGCTGTCACCGAACTTGTTAACTGTCTGTCCCGGCATTAATATTTCAATTTCGCAGCCTTTTACCTCAAAATAAGATAGTGAGAGAGAGTTAGAGAATGTTGCCGTTTGCTGTGCCCGCAACGTTCCTGCCTGCCAACGGAAGCTGCAATCAAGGCATCAATGTCAACAGAACACTTGATGCCAAAAATGGAGTTGCAAGTTGCAATTTGCACGTTGCATGCGGCATGCGGCATGCGGCGTGCGGCGTGCGGCAAGCAACATGCAGAGTAACTGACTCACTGACGTTCGTTCTCGCCGCGACCAAATTCATTTTGTGGTTTTTTTGTCTTCTTTTTTTTTTGGAGTATGCAAGCTGTAAAAACTTGGCAAGCTGCGCTTAACTTTCGCTCAAATTTCATCGCACCGGCTGAAAGTGTGTCTGTGTGTGTGCCTGGGCGTGTGTGTGTGTGCCTGTGCGTGTGTGTGTAAGGTTCAGAGTGCGTGTGTTTTTTGGCTTTGTTAAGCAGCACGCTCTTGTTTGCTTTAGCAAAAGTCTACGCTAATGTTGTTGTTTTGTTGATTCTGCTCTTCTATCCTTCGGCATTTATTATTATTATTCTTTTCAGTGGCACTTTTCTCGACGCTTCCGGTTTAAACACCGGGCATTATTCATGCAACGCGCGAGGCATCCCAAATCCCATCGACAACAAGTAAGATTGCTGAAGTCGACTGAGCAAGACTACATGATACCCCTTTACCCAGTGTTGTTGGCGGACAGGTTGCTCGGCTGCTGATGCTGATCAAGAATATATATATTTATACTTTATCGTGTCGGAGAAGCTTCCTTCTACCGTGCAGCATACATTTGTACAAAACCCATACACCCTTTCTAACCATTTTCAATGGGTTCAGGTCATAAAACTGCCATAGTCGCCATAGTCTCAGCTGACGCTAAAACTGAAAAATTGAATTGCATAACTTAAGGCGTCCACAAAGTGGACAAAATTATTTGTATTTTTGAATAATTTTTTAAACACAGGACATTTATTAATTGGTTTACTGGAATCCGGCTCACTTTTGCATCGTTACTTATTGATTTGGCTTGCAGGTAATGATTTGATGCTCAGATATGTAATTCAATAGTCAGAGAAACCTGTTCAGCTTTGCTGGCATGGAGTCTCTTACCGTCCAGATATGTTGATTGATGTATTTGGAGCATTCACTGTGGGAGGTCGATCCACTGTTAAGCATTTGTGTAATTCATATGCATGAATCGCTCCGTTGTTGCGTTGTTGAAAACGCTTTAAGTGCGCATCCCCGAAATGTTTTCGCCACAAATTGATACAGAAATTGAAATAGCGCAAACACACACACACACACAGACATGGAACACACATGGAACACACATGGAACACACATACAATTTACTATTAGCATGCAGCCCATTGGTTTTGGCTGTGGCCTTAACATATACAACAGATACATATGTAAGTAGGCAGCACATTTACCCCTTGAACGTTTCCAGCATCTTCAATGGAGGAGAGAAGAAAGAAAATAATCATTTACATAATTTTGCTTGTACAGTTCGTGTTGCATATATTTTATTCTTTTGTTGTCGACATACTACTACAACTAAGGTAATTTAAAGATATAAAACTTAATGCTTAAATGGATGGAATGACGTAACAGCAGCCTGCTTGCTCTGTATGCATGTACATATATATATATATATGCATATGTATATGATTATCGATGCATGTATGTGCTTTTGTGTGCGCTTGCATACTCTTCTTTTTTTAATCAGAGCTCTTAATTTTCTACAAAAAATTACATATTAGCATCATTAAAAATTAAGCACAATAATCGCGGAAAATGAACAGTTGCTTGCATTCAAAACTGTTTAATAATAATAATAATAATAATAATCATAAAAAAAAGAATTTCTTTTGCTATTTTGTAATAATGTTGTAATAATATTCGCAACATTATCTTTGTCCCTCCTCTGTTTTTTTGTTATATATTTTATGAATAGATCAGTCAGTGAGTGCGAGTGCAGTTATCTGGAAAAGCACTGCTAAACAAATACATCTATGTATGTATAATATGCGAGTAAGTTTTAAAAGATTTTCATATCATGCATATCATTAAGTAGCTCTAAGTAATATGTATAAATATGACAAAAAAAAATAATAATAATAAGTTTGAGTGTTTTTCTTCGAGTTGCAGTGAATATTTTGAATTCAGTTGGGTCCGGTTTAGGCCAGGCAAAAAAGCTTTCTCCAGAACGAAGGTGTTGGCGGCAACGTGGTGGGCACTAATCCCTCCCAGATGGCGGTATCAAACACATCCTTGACTTTATCCTGCATTTAAGAACGAAATAGAACATTGCAAAGATTAGTGATTAGTGAGAGATGCGGAAAGTAAAATGATATACAACTCAACAACAAATATGGCAATATTAGCCAACAATCATAACTAACGAATTGCTCAGGGTCTGTTTCGATCCCATTGAGATTCCAGCACTTTATTTAAATTGATGAAAATTCGAATACAGATTAAAGTCAATCTGTATATTTGACAGAATACCATAAATGTATTTTCAAAAAAAAAGTCCTTCTTGTCGCCCGACTTTGGATGCATTTATTTCGAATTTTTATGCGCTTCACTGCATTTTTTCCGCCTCGTGTCACTGATTTTTTTACTCGTCTTTTTTCTTTGCACTTGAAGCAATTTGTCGTCTCGTTTATCACTAAAAAGAGAACGCGCAATGCTCTAGTTGGGAATGTCCGAGCACTCGGATACCCTGTAATCCCCAAACATATTCAATGTTAATGTTAATTCAATTTCAATTTCACTTCAATTTGTGAACAGTTATAATTTGCACAAACTGATTCAATACGATGCGTCTATAAAACTGTTGCCAAGTGAAGCAAGCCCATTTGTGGAATGCCTGATATGGCAGGGTATAGTACAAAATTGCATCTTCCTTTTGCAGTCAGTAAGCATTAGCGCCTCCTTTGGGACGACGAGTGCAATGCACGGCTGACAAAAAGGTGGCTTTGGTTCACTCCACTGTGCCACGCCACTCCACTCCACCTCCATCTCCATCCCATCTCCATTCTGACTCGGAAGTTTGTGCTGCGGCAAAAACATTAACGTTGCAAGCATTGCCAGCTTTGCCAGGCGCAAGCTGTTACCGTTATACTAAGCAGCCCGAAAACCGCACAATTATGATTATTGTATATGTATGTGTCTCTCTCTCGCTCTCTCTCTCTCTCTCTCGCTCTCTCTCCGTCTCTCCCTCTCTCTCTGTGTGTGTGTGTGTTTTTTGAATGAGAAGAGCAGCGTGTTGAAGCACATTGCCCCAAAGGCAAACGCCTCCCAAGCGTCATCGTTGCGCAGAGTTTCCTTTTTAAGTGTTTGCATACAGACAGCGACAGCCCAAAGGATTTCTTGAATATTATTTGTATGCTCTTGCAGAGGGTATATTCATTTTGTCACATCTGCGAACCGTTCAAATCTTTAGATATATATTTATATATATATATATAGACAGATCTGTCGGTCTGCCCCAGTTCTGATGTCGTTGTGACACTTTGGAAACATTTGACGTAAGTCAGCATCAGACAAGTTCTTGTTTGAACAACAAAGAGCGATTCATATGAAATCAGCTGGATGCCGCTCTGTTAGAGTATGTAATCTGCGACGTGCTTAAGATGGCCTTCCTTGGTAGTAGTTGTTGTTGTTGTTGCTGTTGTTGGTGCTGCTACTGTTCGCTGGTGCAATGACTTTGCGGGCCAGTTCTCTCTCTCGCTCTCTATCCAGCTCTCTATCTATCTCCCTCTGTGTGTGTAGGTTTGTGGCAGCAGTCACTGTCTGTGTGGCTGCTGCTTTAATTAATATGATGTGGCTGGCCCAACTGACTAGCCCAACATGCCGTAACATCGTAACATTGCAACACTCACTCACTCACTCACTCACTCACTCACTCACTCACTCACTGACTCACTCACTCACTCAGTGACTCACCTGTGTGGCTGACGAAGTCTCAATGTATTTGGCACCAATTGTTGTTGCCAAGTCCCAGGCGTCGGCATATGAAATTGGTTTCTCGCCATTTGTCTGCTCATCCGTGGAAAGCAGCACGCCCCGAAGCACATATATGAAATCAAATAAGAATTTCATAAATATTTTAACAATTTGTGCACACAAACAAATGATAAATGTGTAAGACAAAAAAGGAGAACCAAATAAGACCAAAAACCAAAAGAAAAACGAATACAAATGAAACGAAATGGGAACTCACCTGCAATTTGTTCAGCACATTCAGATTGCTCCTCAAATCGGCTTGGGTGCCGACCAATATGAGGGCCGCCTTTGTTTTGGCAAATTTGGGTGCCCATTTCGATTTGATGGCTCCAAACGTTTCCGGTTTGACCACCGAGAAGCACAGGAGAAACACATCGCTGTCCGGATAGGAGAGCTCTCTCAGTGGGTCCAGCGTGTCCTGTCCGGCCGTATCACAGAGTGTCAAATGCACGGGACTCTCGTTCACATTCACCTCGGCTGCAAGTACATCGATATATATATATATATATGTATGTATGTAATTTGCAACACTGTTGCAAGACTCTGTAGTTGTAATTGAAATGAAATGCAGGCGAGTATCTGTTTTTTGTGTGGCTCTTTGTTAATGAAGAAGGGGCAAAAGCTCAAGTGTCGCAGCAGGTTGCAAATTCATTTCGAGCGCTGATTGCCAAATGATATATATATATATATATGTATATTTAAACGGCATCTCGGGCACTCAAACAATCGCATCGCATTTGCCAGGTATTTTCGATTGAATTCCATTCGGGAATTTCATTTCAAACGATATCCCATTCTCGGCTAGGCCCACGCAAGTGCACATTTTTGGCATAGCATACATCTCAGCGCAGACACACACACACACCCAGACACACACACACACACTCACACACACACTCACACAGAGATAGAGACAGAAACACATAGGGATTAATATGGCTTTTGACTCACACTTAGCCACTCTCAGAGGGGCAGCTATGCGTGGCATTCGACTCTGCATTGCGGTGCACTTCACTTTAGACAGACCGGGCAGCGCGGACAGACAGACAGACAGACAACAGACCGAGAGACTATTGGGCCAAATCCTTTGGCTAACATATTCGGACCGCATCGCAGGCAACGAACGCAGAATGCGAGAATGCTGCTGAAAAACCATTGCAAGCATTTAAGATCACAACTTGGTTGCTGTTAACCCCCAAACACACACACACACACACACACACACACATAGAGAGAGAAAGAGAGTGGGAGACACACACACACACACACACCCACAGCCGCACACATACACGATTGAGCAGCTGAGAATTATTCGCAAGAAACTCTACACACATTTGGCACTTTGGAAGCAATGAAACCTCCTTAAAATATTCAACTTTCATTTTATTCGAATTATTTACTTGGAAATTTGATGTAAAATTCGAAATCCATATTAAATCAAAATCAAGGCATAATAAAATAAATTTACAAATAAGATTTTCTAGCTTCACTTGGCATTCCATCGCAACAAATGCAAAACAGACTGAAAATACTTTTCGGTTAACTGCCGCAGAGAAATTTAGGAATCTATCTATTTTCCTATGCATGTATCTATTTATATATGTATATATATATAGCATATATATATATATATGTAATCTACTAGTAAGCAAAATTAAATTACTTAAGTCAAATAATTGTAAAATCTAGAAACCAGAACTTGTATGTCTCTGTGGCTGTGTGTGGAAGCTGCTGCTGCTATTTCAGGCATCCCTTTCTCAATGTTATCTTGTGCATATGGTTAAGTATGTATGTGTGTGCGTGTGTGTGTGTGTGCGTGTGTGCGTGTGTGTATTCTGTGGAGTTGCGGTTGCTCATAGCCAAGATGCGGCAACATCTTCAATTTGGTGGCTGCGAGCTGCGCGCTGCGAATGAAATGTTTTTTTGACTTGTATTTGCCTTGGGTTTATATAATTAAGTGGTTTTTCATTCAACTCCAACTCCACAATGAATATATATATTCTTGATCAGGCTCAACAGTCTGTCGCTCTGTCTGCATAGGCCAGCATTTACTATAAAAACTAATAAATTATTTTTATGCAACGCAATAAAACTTTAACATTTCGATAAAAATAAAATATTATAATTTGATAACAATAAAATATTGTTAACGTATTGAAACAAAGATACAAAAAATAAATAAAAAACGAAGGGAAAATCAATCAAAAATTCGAAAATCGAACTCAATTTTCGATTGATCTTTCTAAATTGAATCTGTTTGTTGCAGCAATCTGATGTGAAATAAAAATAATTAGTGTAGTAAATATCTACAGATTTCTGCATAAACTCAGCCAACATCAACAGTTTTGTTGTGGACGGGGATGACACAATGGCCAACCAGCTTTGCATCAAAAAAGTATGCAACAAATTTGTGTGCAGCAACAGCAACATTTTCTAATTGCTGCTCGCTTTTTATATGCTCCACTTGCAGCCTGCAACAATGATGAGTCAAGTGGCTGGAAACTGAATTAGCAGCGTCAAATTAGGCACACACATGTGTGTGTGTGTGTGTGTGTGTGTGTGTGAGCAGTGCATTCATAGTTAAACATTCATTTAAAACGCGTGGAAAATGATAAAGATTGCCACAGGGAGCTGATAGAGATAGAGCGAGCGAGAGAGCGAGAGAGAGAGCGAGAGAGAGAGAGAGAGGGAGAGAGTTTAAATTTATTTCTCATGCACCCTGAAGCACATCTGACCTCACGTCACATTGCCAAGCACATTTACCCTATCCGCCTCCGCCTCCCATCCCTTCCTCCTCCCATCTTTGCCCTATGTGTGCGCTATCTAAAAGTTAATCATGACTGCCTTCAATTCAGCTGCTGCTGCTGCTGCTGTTGTTGCTGCTGTTGCTGCTGCTGCTGCTGTTGCTGCTGTTGCTGCTGTTGCTGGTGCTGTTTACGCTGCATGAATAAAGTTGGTGCGCTCTGAGTTTTTAATCAGCAGGTCGTCAAAGGTCGCCCGCGTGGCTCATTTAAAATATATTTCATTTTGGCGAGCATAAATTTCATGAATGCATTTGTGCAACGATGCACGAACCAAACAACCAACCAACCAACCAACCAACCAACCAAGCAACCAACCAATGAACGAAACTTCCAAACCACACTTGATGATGCACCAACTAGCAAGTTAGCTGGCCATTTCAGCTAGCTGATGTGTTTTGTGCCCAAGACAAAGGCTGCTCTCCCGCAACACAACAGAGCTCTGGCAGCTTTCCGATTGGTATTGGACAATATCTTGGCGCATTTTGTTTAGCGAACAACTTGAATAGCCTATCTGTCTGAGCGTTGATCTTGTGCAGCAAAGGACGTTCGTTTAATGCTAGACTTTCGACTGTAGGACTCCTCCATTGTGTCTTGGCAACACATCCTGCCTACGCGCTCTCGTCTACAGGGTATATGCTGGGTTGAATGCAGCACACATGCAAATGCATAAGCAGCTGGGCCGTTGGGAAAAGAAGGAGAAGCTTTACTTTGCTGATTGACTGAGTAACTCACTGGTTCGCTGGCTGGCTGACTTGCTGGCTGGCTGGCTGGCTGATAAACTTGAAACTTGACTTGCAGACCGTCTGCAGTCTTTGCATCCAATTGCATCAATTGTTCCTTATTGGCTATTACCTTGTGCAGCTTATTTGCATAGCCTCGCCTCTTCTGGCTCAGCACCTGCCACCTGCCAGCTGCCAGCTGCCAGCTGACTTGAAATCGCCAATGTTTTGACCAAAGCTGTGGCAGAGTCGAAAGTTATTGCCAGCATGTAACATGCTTTTCGTTATATGGCATTCCAAATCCATATCCAAATCCAAATCGAAATCCAAATGCTGAGAGTACGCTAGGAAAGCGATGAAAGCGTTGCTCGAGCAGAGAGAGCATCATCGGTTCTCTTTCATTTGGCCAGCGGTTTAGTTGGGCCTAATTTCGGGTGTCGTTTTCATGTCTCATCTCAGCGTTCGCTTATTAATCGATTATCGATTTGGTTATGCACGTTACAAAAAAGTGTGTCACACAAAAAAGAGAAAAGAAACATGCGAAATACGAGCAAATAAAACTCAACTTTGCACATTGAATGGCTCTGAGAAAAGCGCCACCCAGCGGCCAAATGGCGCATAACAAAGGAAGACAAAGCGTTGTTAGCGGTTGCTAAGCTTCTACTTGTGTGTGAGTGTGTGTGTGTGTGTGTGTGTGTGTGTGTGTGTGTGTGTGTGGGAGGCAAGCGAGGCAAGCGAGGCAATTGTGTAATTGTTACTTGTCGACGGCTTTTGAAAGTCAGTCAATCGCTTGGCTGCTGCCGCTGCTGCTGCTGCTGCTGCTGACGCAGTCTTATTGAAACCTAATTGAGTCAGTCAGTCAGTCATTGAATCACTCACTCTCCCGCTCAATCTGTCAATAGCGCTTGATGGAAA
Source organism: Drosophila cyrtoloma (assembly GCA_035042485.1). Classification (NCBI taxonomy): domain Eukaryota; kingdom Metazoa; phylum Arthropoda; class Insecta; order Diptera; family Drosophilidae; genus Drosophila; species Drosophila cyrtoloma. The sequence continues at coordinate 25,367 of JAWNLH010000885.1, read as the reverse complement.
GTGAGCAATGGATACAGTTAATGGCGCCAGTGCCAATTACCCCGTCTGTGGCTCGTTAGCGTCTATGAGTGGCTCTATACTCACTCAAAATAGCATCACATCTACTTGAAAGCGCAACTTTTGTGATTATTCCTATACATATATATATATATATATATATATATATATATATATATATAGATACATGGCTATGGCAATCAGCAGCTGTGTGTGTGTATAGAGTATCTTCTAGTCGAACACACTTGCGTACTCAATTCTTTTTATGCATATCATTTGAAGCAAGTCGGATTAAGCACATTTTGATAACGCTTAGATGGGCATTCAATTAATGTAATGGCATTTGACGAGTGCACCAGCTACCGGTCTCCCCCTCTCCCCCCTCCCCTCTCGACCCCTCCCTCTCCCTTTCACTCTGCGAGCCAACTCTCAAATCTCCGTGTGTCTTTCCGTAATCCACTCATTTTCATGATGTGAGTCCTTAATTTCATAATTAGTGAAACTATGCACAAGGGTTATATATATATGCGGCGTAACTATGCAAAGCCTCTGGCAAATATGCAAAACACACCGAGACACACACACACAGTGCACATTAAAGCCATGCTCCTTGTCGTTGTGCGTGTGTGCGTGCGTGTGTGTGTGTGTGTGTGTGGGTTGGCGAATTATGTTTCTGCGGTGCACTCTAAAGGAGTGCTTGTTATGCATGGCATTTGGCAAATGACGCGACACGGCGTATGCGTAATAAGTGCAGACGCAAACTGACCATGAATAAGGAGTAGACAAAGAAGAAGAAGAAGAGGACGAAGAACCAGGAAGAATGATTAACGCACATGAAATGAAATGCGACAGCTCAGCTCAATATACGAATCGGCAAAAGCAGGCGATTTCGTTATGAACACTGCGCATTTATTAATTAGGAATATTGTGAAAAAATCAATCAATGCAAATCCGAATTACGAGAATAGTTTAAGGGAAATTAACTTATATATATATATATATATATATATATATTGTTTGTAAAAATATGCTACGTTGCCAGCAAGAAAATACAAATGCAATAAAATAATTAAGTTGAATTTTAATGATTTTTACTACATTTTGCAAAAAGGGAAGAACTTCAAGTGAAATGACAAATTTACAGCTGAGATTTTTAGAGGACAATGCAAGGTTGCCAGCCCTATCGGAAAGAGGGTACAATACTCTTCGTATTCAGAATTCTGTATTCAGGATTCAGGGCATTGCGGCATGAAATAAGTGCACATTCATGTAAAATTTATTAGAGTCAGGACGACGTCAAGTGGCAGCAGCAGCAGCAACAACAACAGCAGCAGCAGCCTCGAGTACCGCATAGGCTTTGTGTGTGTGTGGGTGTGTGGGTGTGTGTGTAAGTGTGTGTGTGGCACAACATAATTCAATCACTTGCAATGCAAGTGCCTACAAGCTGAGACATAAAAGACTAGTAAAAAGATGGCAAAGGCGAAAGGCGTCTGCCATTTTTATGGCGCTGTTGCGATGCGCTTGTTATTTCTTGTTGTGATTGTTGTTGTCGTCGTTGTTTTTGTTGTTATTGCTGTTGTTGTCATTGTCATTGTTGTTGCTGCTGCTGCTCTGAATAACCGCAAATTTCAATTTTCCGTTCATTAAAATCGTGAATAGCACACAGGGCCAAGCTCAACATACTAACACATATGCACACACATTCACACACACACGCACACACACGCACGCACACACCTACACATGGCATAAGAGAGCACAAATGCGGAAGCAGTGAAAGTCAAATGAAGCTGCCTTCCTGCCAGCCTAGCAGTGCCACTGAAGCATAAAGGGGGAGTGGCGCAGAGCTGGGGTACGAGTGAAGATTGGCAGGGGGTGGGGGTGGTGATGGGGGTGGGGCTATGGGGCTGTGGAGGGATGGGGTTTCGTGGCCTGCAGGCAGTTGAACATCATTTTCGCCTGCTTCCGTCAGCTGAGACTGGCCCACAGTCGAATGCCGAGCGCCGCATCCTTCACACGGAAACTCAGTAAAGATTTCACAAATTGGTTTTCAACAGAATGAAAAATTCATATACGTGGCAGAGATGGCAATGGTGGCAGGGGGAGAGTGGCAAACAGGGGAGGGTGGCAAACAGTCGAAGGTCGCAGGCTGCCACGGCGGAGCAGCTGCGGCTTATGTGTGTGCATGTGTGTGTGTGTGTGTGTGGTGTGTGTGTGTGTGTGTGTGTGTGTGACACCGAAAAATGCTGTTGAGTAAACCTGTTGAAAAGCGCAGTCAGTCGACTGGGCGTGAAGTGGGCTCGCGCAGGCAGGCAATCAACGCTTTCACAGTTTTCACAATTTTACAATTTTTGTAATTTTCCGGGTACTCAACTTACCGTTATAAATATCTGATGCCGTCGGCACATGCTCCGGATTGAATCGATTCTCCAGATATGACAAGATCAAATTGGTTTTGCCAACAGCGCCATCGCCAACCAGAACGCATTTAATCGAAGGCTGCGCATCCGCCTTGCCTGCAAATAGTTGAGAGCCACCCACACCGACAAAAGAACAAAGGAATGGGAAAAAGACACGAAAGTGAGAATACATTTATATATATATATATATATTTATATATTGAATTAGTTGCTTGCAAATTGCAATTAATTAAATGCAAAGTACAAACTCAGTCCGCACAATAACTAATGATGGCAATTTCGAAAACTTCGCAGCATTTGCGACGAACTGCTTAGAGCCAGTTTTCAAATTGTTTGCCATTGTTTGCCATTGTTTTCTATCTTGGCTTACCTGTCTTGCTGCCATTCGTGGCAGCTGTTTTTGTTGTTGCTGTTGCTGCTGTTGCCGCCGTTGCTGTTGCTGCTGTCTTCTTCGATTTGCGTTTTCGCAATAAAAACTTTGCACCTTTGCCGCTGTCCGCACTTGTATTGCTCAGCGATTGCTGCTGCAAATGAAAGAACCGAGATTTGTTAATGGCAACGCGCCAAGTGATAAACAAAACAATGCACTGCTTAGGTGGCAGGGCTAGGTTGGTGGCTTGGAGTGGGCGTGTTGCTGTCTGCATTCATTTCATTTGCTACATGCTGCAACTACAACCAAGTTGTAGTAGCCATCCAAAAGCTAACTTTCATCGCACTTCCATCAAATTACTCCATTGTACAGCAACAACTGATTTACTCTCAAGCACAATTAATATTCATTAAGTTCGTAAATCGATTGAGTAAGCATACTCCCGATGCCAGCATAGTGTTACCATAATCGAACTGCCAACACTTTGGTTTACTCTGGCATTGACATTGTGGTCGGTTTATACATTTATCGACTATATCAGAGTATATGTATACAAATAAATATGATTTTGAAGAACACAATTGATTAAAGTGGTCAAGTGTATTTCTAGCGACTCAAAAGATTGCACAAAGCCATATATTATTTAATCAAAGTTTGGCCTCTGCATAAAAAATAAAGCTGCATTGAAATATAAAAATACAATGTGGAAAACTCGACCAATCTAGTTTTCAAATTCAGTTTGTGTTCAGGAGTACAAATTAAAATCTACACGGGCAGAGAGAGATTTGTATTTTTTTTTTGTTTAGAGCTGGGCAACGAATAAAACTCCATTTTCAGTTGTCGAGTGAAATATTGCGTATACGAGGCGTGCGACACAGGAAGCAACCGCCTGAGACTGTCAATTAAATAATAAAAAGCCATCAACTCGCTCTTGAATGTGAGTATGTGTGTGTGTGCGTGTGTGTGTGCGTGTGTGTGCGTGTGTGTGTGTGTGCGTGTGGCTGTGTGTGTCTTGGGGTGTGAACTAATGCCAAGCACGACACTCACTTTACGCCGCTCGGGCTAATTTAATATGCGCATATAAATTAGTAGCGACGACAGGCGGCGGCGACGACAACAAACGCACCGCATGGCAATGCAAAAATCTTTGCGACAGTTGCACAACAACAACATGTACCAGAATGCTTGGAGGATGGGTTGAGACATTTGACGCATTGCGTATACGACACCGAGTCTGAAGCTAAACCGGCGTCAGAGCCATATAAGTAGACAATTGTTCAACTTTTGTCTCAACCGGGCCGGGGCTAATTGGTTTAGTCGCCTTCTGCGACGTCAATATGCCCCAAAACAATAGACAACCCCCTCTCCCCTTCCGTCCCCTACCAGTCTCACTCCTTTCAGCACAACTGGCAGACGTACAAAAAATAAAATAATTAATCAAATTTAACTTAATTGCGGCACACGACTGTTTGTAAATAAATTAATACGAAAACTGTTTTGTTGAGTGGCATTTTGTAAAACAATTTTGATTTATGTGCCGCTGTGCACTCTTGGAACACTTGTAATCAACATGCTTTGTTGCAATGCACCATTTGCAATTTGTTGCATATTGAAGCCATTATTTGTTGTTGTCGGTTGTCGGTTGGCGGCTGTCGGCTGTCGGCTGTCGGTTGTCGGTTTATCGACGCAAAAGTGTTATAGCTGCAGTTTAGCCGGCTACTGTTAAATGGCCAACAGTCTGCACTTGACTTAATTATTTAAATCAAATTGTTTGCAAAGAAGAATGAAAAAAACAAAACAAAACAAAAATGCGAATTTCGTTTAATTAAATTGCATTTAATTGTTTAATTGAAATAAGTCGCTTTATTGATGGCCAGATGAATTTAATTGTAAAAACCGAGTATTGATAACAAATAAATTGGTTGCAATTACAAAAATAAAAATAAGATTAAATGAAAAGCACAGCAAACAAAATGAGTAAATTAAATATAGATAATTGTGTACCAATTAGCATTTGGCTCTGTTTCATTTTAAATGAATTGAATATTAACATATGAAGTTTTACAGAGGTATGCATTATCAGAAAACTTATATGATACAGTCGCCCGATAATGCACATGAAGAACAAACAACTTTCGAAGGAAAATGAAAATAAAAAAAACTCAGTTATCCAGTTTTCTCACACAATTCACAATTAATTTGTAATTAGGCATGATTAATGGTAAATTTGTTTACTGGATGCGTGTAAGCTTTTGTGTTGCAATTGAAGACCAATTAATTAATGGTAGTTAAAAGCTAATGGTTGAATGAGAATGTCAAATCAATCATGGCATTATTGCCAATTACAAGTCAGCTGTCCACAATCATTAACAAGCATATCGTACCGAGGAAATGCCCACCCGCTGGCATTCGAGTATCCTATACTCCAACTCCCCAACTCCTACTCCTAAATCTGCTCCTACTCTTACTTATAATCCTCCTGTTCCAGCACATGCCTCCTCCTCCACCTCCTCCTCCTCCTCCTCGATTTCCGTGAAATGCCAGCTGCGACAGTGTGCGCCAAGTGAATATATACATTTATTCGTAACTACACAAGTATTTACAGGCGCTATCTAAATCAATATCTAAATTGCTGTGCGTCTGCGAGACTCGTCTCATCTTCTCTGTGGGTGTGGGTGTGGGTGTGGGCGAGTGGCGAGTGGCGACTGGCTGCCTTGTGGCAAGGCTGACTGTTTAATTTTTTTCTTTTTCTTTTTCTTTTTGCTTTTTTTTTGTTGGCGGCATTTTCCGCTTGTTAGGCGATAATATCACAAGCAACTGCCAAACGAAATGGCTAAGAAAAGTGAAGGCCCTTAAGTGAAGTGGCCATAAGGCTTTAAGAAGCTGCAACCTGTACACAAATTTATTAACAACTACGTTAAGACTAAGTGTATACACAAGCCTATACATAAATAAATATTTGTTGCCAAGTATTTCGACTGATTTTTGATAAAGAACTTCGAGCTGAGGTGGCATGTGGCATGTGGTGTTTGGTGTCTCAGAGTCAAATTTAATTTGCGACTTGTGCGCACGACTTCACTTTTTAGTTATGGTATTTTTCTTCCTTTTTTATTAATACGCCATTAAAAATGTGTGCGAAATTGCTATGAGTTCAATTTGTTGGAAACGAGCTCATGACGTATATATATATACATATATATATATCTACAGGACGTATAAGACTTTAAGAGATATTCATTTCACAGACATGCTCTTATCGAAACTTTATATCTCTCCTATATATATATATATCCATATTAGTTAGTCTCCAAAACTTAAAGAGCTGACTGCCACATAGTTGTTGTATATTTGGGTTATCTTTTACGAAATACAAATCAGATCTCTAATAGATCTTTAGATAATATCAAATCGATACAAATTGAGACGAACCCTTTTGGTACATCTATTTTTTTGTATTTTTGGAGTTTGTACTAATAAGCAATTAAAGCTAAAACTCGAGCACCTTTATTGCTTTGTTTTCCTTTTCAGTTTTCTTTCAATTTTGTTTATTACCGTTTGTTTCGTCATTTTCTGTTGAGTCACGTGATTAAATAAGTGCAATTAGAAGGCTTAGTTCCGACAAATGTTTGTTTTTGTTGTTGGTTTTGGCCTGTAATCATAATTGTTATTACCATTATTGGTATTGTCGTCGTTGCTGTTGCTGTTGCTTTTGGTTTTGCTATTGCTATTGCTATTGCTGTTGTTGCGTGGCTGACAATATTGCCAGTTACCTCGTTGCCAACGGCAGCAAACGAAATTGTGGTCTATTAAATGTCATGCCACTTATTGCATAAGAGAGTTAGAGTTAGCAAACTGTTGGACAGTCAGGATAGGCCGACGGGAGAGTGTGCAAGAGTAGAGTGTGTATGAGGCATGCGGCGGCTCATGTGGCACACAGACCGCAAAGCTGAACCGTCGCAGCAGCAACAGCAGCAACAACAACAACAATAAATGTTGGGCGAAAAATGGCCACAAAATGAGTTTCCTGTTGGCACATTATTACAGGCATACGTACAGGTGAAGCGGTGTGTGTGTGTGTGTGCGTGTGTGTGTCTGTGTGTGTGTGTATTGTATATACTTATTGTGACCCAAGAACGGACGTCAATTGATGCATGTGAAAAACTATGAAAATTGTGAAAACTGTGAAAACTGTGAAAACTGTGAAAACGATGTAATGACTCTTTCATAAGCAGAACAACAATTCCCTGCGCTCCGCACTTTGACACAAAAGCAAATATACGTTTTTGTTGTTCTCGATAATAATATGTACTCGTAGTGCTCTGCCATTGTTTTTGTGGTTAAATAAACCGCAAATGAAAATGGGAAAACGCAAACAGCACAACATACACACAGAACAATAAGAATACACACACACACACACACACACACATTAATATAACATTTATTGCGTTTCTGGCTATTTTCAGAGCACAGCGAAATATTTGAATGCCGAACACAAACATCGATTTTGTTTCAGGTAACTCAAATTGTGTTGCGGCTAGCAAACTATTTGAAACTCAACTAAACCAAACCAAACTAAACTAAACTAAACTACAACAAAAGCAATCACCAAATAAGCTGATTTATACAATTTTGTTAATGCACATTTCCACATGTGTTTATGTGCTTGTCTCGGTGTCAGTTAAACAGTAAGCTAATATTTTCTCTAATAAATATTAATTGAAAATTTGCAACCAAAAAGATTTTGTGCCGAATGAGAAATATGTTTTCTGTTATTATTGTTGCGATAGCAATCATCATTATAATTTGTTGGACAATTGCTTTATGCTGATATACAAAATTTGTTCACAAACACAATTAGTTATATTCCCTGTTTCAATATTTATATTTAGTAATTACATACTAAACTTATAAAGTATATATATATACATGTGTGTATATATAAAACTGTGTCTCTTTACCTGCTCGCAATTACTTGTTGTGCGAGTTAACCGCAAACTGAACAATGGCAAAGTCACATTAACTTCCGCTGTCAAAGTCACATTAACTTCCGTTGTACCAGCTAAAAATCCTGCTTTCAAATTTTTAAATGCTGACATGCATTGATAATAATAAAAAACAAAACCTGCACGAAAAAACAGACATAATTTAAAGCGATAAGGCAATGCACAAATGACAAAACCTGGAATTGCAGTCAACTGCAGTCAGTTATCCCAAAATTGTGCATTCCCAGAGAGTGATGATATCATAAAGTATATATTGATCATAGTTTTGATTCGAATAAATATTACATTTTTTTCTTTGGTTATTATTTTCATAAATATGCAAAATTGGAATAATGGATGATATACGCTTCGCCCGGGGAATTAATTAGACTCCACTCAAAGTCGTCAAAGTTTTCAGAAGTTCAATTTTGTTTCGTTTATCGTTTTTTTTTTATTATTATTTTTTTTTTTTTAATTTAAATTCTGGTTTAAGTGCTCGAAAACATGCACACCAAAGTTTTGCACATGTGGCATGCCAAAACGAAAAATATATGTCAGAATACAGTTTGTGTGGAATAAGCGACGAACAACGTATTATTCGTCGTTGACTTCATTCTCAGTGGTGATAAATTTACTCCACTGAAATTGCACTCGAACTTTTAATTTGCACATTGGATTTTTATCTTGATATATACATGTTTGAATGCACATATGTCATTTTCAAATGTACAACAATATTGACACATTACATTATTGTATTAACGCAGCATTTATTCAAAATTAAATAAGTTTTCATTTGAAACTCAATTCGATGTGAAATAATTCCAATTATTATTTGGAAAATTATGCATGGCAAACACACGCACAAACTCGTAAACAATTCCATGAAATGATATATTTAAATTAGGCATGCAAAAAAAACTCCCAAAAACGTGGAGTTTTTTTTTTTACTTAAAGCTGAAGTACAAATATTGTTGCCATAATCAGACCTAGTTGGAATATTCGGATGCGTAGAAAAATGTCATAAAATATGTACATATCAATAATAGTGAAATATTGCTCATTTGAGTACAATTGCTTTTGTTAAACATAGCCAGATATATCTGAAGAGCTTGATTGGACCAAGATTTTCAGTTAACTGCGGCTGTCTGCATCAACTCTGCTAACAATGATTTGTTCAAGTTTGTTCTCCAAGTGTATGGCTGGTGTACATATAAATTTTCATATACACGCTCGTTTCTATCCGCGTATATACTTAGTTAACAAAATTATTGGCCAAAACAAGTTTGCACATGTGCACCAAACTTGGCGCCTGTCAAATGGAGGAGGCCTCGAAGTGAGCTGGCCCAGGGAATATTGTCTGTATGCTTGTGTCGCATCCCTGGCGATTTATTCAATTGCCCAAAAACAAAAGCACTCCACACTTGGGGGCCAATGGCTGGCAGACACAACAACAACAAGAGTTTACGATGCCGTTTTTGGGCCAATGTAAATTACAATTCATGTGACTGTCAACAGCTTTTTTAGTCAGCCCCATATTACGGACGGCTGTGAATGCGACCCAAAATGTCTGTGTGTATGAGAGGGAGTGTGTGTTCGTGTGTGTGTGCGTGTGTGTGTGTGTGTGTGCGTGTGTGTGTGTGTGTGTGTTGCCGCCCTGGCAGCTGTTGCTGCAATCAAAAATGTTGTTGAGCTATACGCAGATTTTCATACTTTTTGAAATGTGTGCACTAGAATTGTATTTAAACTTTATATACGTATACAAATATATATATACAAATATACATATATATATATATATTTATTCTGGCTGACAATTGGCAAAATGTTTCTTTTTTCGTGGTCTCCACATTTGACCCATTTTTATTTTCAAGATTTGCTATGCGAGCGTTCGAGTATGGGAATGTGGGCGTATTGCCATGTACGTCTCTTAAGTATGATTTACACGCCAAACTTTTAATGGCAAAAACTTGTGCACACAAAAAAAAAAAAAAAAAAAAAAATTGCTTATATTGGAGATGTGTTGAAGCTGAAGCGTAAGGATATATATATATTTAGATATGGATACATATCTGGAATATGGCCAAAACTGAAGAGTCTGCGAAGCCCGCACAAATTGAGAGATAACATCGCTGTCATTTCCTACATTTGTTTAGTATTAACTTGGCTTTAATGCATGTCACATTCCATGCGTTTGCTCTCATTTATTCTTTAACATTATTTCTGGTTTTTGTTTTTTGTTTTTTTGTTTTTTCTTTTGGTTTACAGCAACAGCGTATCATCAATGCAACTCCATTTGTTGTCTGCCTCTCGCACAACCACTTAGCCTGCTCCAAACTGTGTGCTACCTTTTTCCATAATATTTCATTCACGTGATAGCATAAATTTCGACATTTGATTATGCTTTTTCCTTCTCCTTTTTTTTTTGTTTTTGTTTTTGTTTTCGTTCTTTTTTGTGCGAAGAAGTGTTGGAGTGAAAGACACTGAAACGTATCGCACTTTGAATTTTTATGCAATATTTTATTTGATTTCTTGACGTCTGGCAACTTTGTCTTCTCTTAAATAACTTTTTAAATTATACATGAAAAGGAAATCGTTGTCGCTGTCTTCACTTTGTGTCCTCTGAGTGTTGAATGTGGAATGTTGAATATTGAGTTCTGACAATAAGTGTTGCATTGCTTTAAGTAATGCCTTGATTTATATTTTGACTCTTTGCGATCTTTGCCGTTTCAGTCATGATTACTTTTTGCACTCTGCTTACAAAGTGGCAAATAAACAAAAAAAAAAAGAAGAAGAAAACCTCCAAAAGCTGAAAGAGAATTTAGCTTTTTGATGGAGTTTGCTGGCAATAGTTTGGTAAAAAAACATCCTTTTACATATTTTTGCAACAATTATTTAAGTCAGCTGGCTGCCCAATTTTACTACGAGTTAAGACGCCAAAACTTTTGCGCAGAAAAACAAAAAACAAAAAAAAAAAAAACAGAATAAAAAACCACCAACAATTTGTAAGCGACCACGTCACAGTGCGGAGTGGAACCGGTGCGGTGCGGTGCGGTGCGGGCGACAGACTTGACTTGTATGAAATTATTAAAAAGTTCCACATTTACGAGCATCGAACTGGACCCGAAACCAAAACAGAACGGGAACTTCAGATACAGCTCCATTTACTCCTCACCTTCCCCCACCAGCTCCGGCTACAACTCCAGCTCCAGCACCAGCTCCCCGTCCAGCTCCAGCTACAACTCCAGCTCCAGCTCCATTTCGTCCTCCTGCTCCAACTTCAGCTTCAACTTGAGTTGCAGGCATTGCCTGTCAGCTCGTTAGGGGGCTTATTTAGTTTAAGACGCACTTACACACACACACACACACACACACACACACACACACACACACACACACACACACATGTGAAAGTTTGTTACGCAAAAAGTTGATGCCACAAACTTCCACATCAAGCTTTGACTTTCGTTTCAGGCGCTCAGCAAACGGAATATAATTTTTGCCAGTTAGAAATGGTGACGATTTAATTTTATTAGAAACTGATACGGAGATAGGCTGAACGGGCAGGGCAACCTGTTCACAATTTAATTGTTATTCTGAATCAATTAATTATACGTTAGAGTAAACAATTTTCCACCAATTTTCGATTAATTGACTTCAAACTCAAACTGTAGCTCAGTTTAAAGCAGGTGGAGAACTTAAAACAAAAACAAATTGGGACAATAATTGTATTTATGACTGGTACTGCCAACAATATATTCGCCATGTATATAACCTGTCCATAAAAGGAAACTTAAATAAAATGTCAATTTTGATTGGCAAGTTATTTACAAGTTCTTTCGACTGTTTAGAAAATATATGTGTCTTCCAAAACACACATTTTCTAACTTTGCAAAACGCCACAAATATCAAGCCTGATCGTATTTCAGATCCGCTTACTGGTCCTTAGTTCCATTATTGTACTATATAATAATTTTATTGGTTGTCAAGAACATTTCCATTACCATTCCAGTTCCGAAACTGAATTTCAGTCGAATTACAGTTGCTAATCAGATTTCAAACTATGCATGTTTAAGAGATCTTTTAATGTTGTAATTTCTGATTGGAGTTTATTAATTTATTTATTTATAGAGAACAGCTTAATGTTGTAGCTTGGCTGACAGGGCCTTAAGCTGTGTATTTACTGCAACCTAGTTGCTGCAGCCACTGCCAAACCTTTACAAAATCGCATCTGTCCCAGTAGTTATTCAAATAAACTAAATGTAGCAAATCACCAATGTTGATTATGACCTGCAAGGCGTTTGAAGTCTTAAAGCCTTACATCATTTGAATGCACAATAAAAATGATGCTAGTTGCTGGCATTAAACAAAGTCGACTAATGCTGAATCTCTGCATTTCCCATTGCGCATCAATTTTAGTTGTTGTTCTTCTGTTGCTGCAGCTCAGTTCACAGTTCACAGTTCGCAGTTTGCAGTTCTCGGTTGTCAGTTGTCAGTTCTCGATTGCTGTTCTGTTCAATATGCAATGTGCGTACGCGTGCATTATATGGAATTCTTGACATCGAATCTTGTCACATGCAACACGTGGCTGCTGAAACAACAACAATGCTAACAAGCCAGAGCATCAAGTCTTAGGCACACCGAAGATTACATGCCCTTTCAGGTCGAAGTTCACCCGTCGACCAACCGAATGGTCGTATGACAACTATATGGCACAGTGATCCGATTTATATATATATATATATATATATTATATACAGAGATATATATATGCAGAACAAAGCAGCCATTGCAAGGGTATCTACAGAGCGGAATCTAATATCCGTCGAGGCACTATGTGACTATTGTGATAAACGCATTATATATATGTATATAATCTATATCGACATCGGTATCTATATATCTGAGGAAGTACATATATTGGGCGGACAATGTTGAAGAATTTGTTGCCGATGTTCTTGTTGTGGTTGTTGTTATTCGCGTTTTTTCCATTTTGTTTGTAATTTTGTTTTCAGTTTGTTGGTTTTTCGTTTTGTGTGTGTGTTTTTAAGCTATCAACTGATTGGGCTCATGCAAAAGCCGCTGCTCAACAAAAAGTGAACAATATGCAAACAACAAGGACAACAGCTTCATGTTGGTCACTATACAATCATGCCAGCGTGTGTGTGTGTGTGTGTGTGTGTGTGTATGACACATATGCATCTGCATATGCACAACAAAAAGGCGTCAGAGCGATTGCATTAATTGAACGAAATTTGTTATTGAACAGAAAACAAAAATTACAAAAAAAAGGAGGGGAATGAAGCCATTCAATTGAATCGAACCATGTTCAAACTGGTAAGCATAATTGCAATATATATATTTAGTATACGAGCATCTATGTCCATAGCACATAGCACATTCTCGCACTTTTATCAAAGTTGATGCAATCAGTTGAAGCTGTAATAAATCATTTTTTAATTAGCAAATAATTTAGTATTCTATTCAAACTAATTTTCAACAAAACTGATAACAATATATTTTCATGCACTGCATAAGGCATCTAATTTGAGAATGCACTTCACGAACTCATTTAACTATGCTTGTTGTTATTTTGTACTGTACTCAAATGCTTCCTTTTGTTTAGAGGTGGTTTTTTGTTGTTTTTGTTGTATCAACGATTGGGATCGATTTTCGTTTGTTTCTTTTCGTTGCATACTTTTGCGCTGAAAAACAAAAACTAAAGATAAGCGACAGGCGAAGCACAACAATCAACCGCCAAACACAAACGCAATAAGAGTTGATACGTAAAAAGTGGCATATAGTGTGAGAAAGAGAGAGAGATGGAGAGAAAGAGAGAGTGGGACAGAGAGAGAGAGAGAGAATTGTTCACAATAGCTGCATGGAAAGATGGAAATATGTGCGAAAAGCAAGGGAAATTCAAATTAATATCGCCAGTCGGGGCAATATACAAATGCATGTGTTTGTCTCTTACGAGGACAACCACTGTTGTGGACCGAAAAAAAAGGACAACAGCGGAGCACAGGAAACTAATAACCCGAAAATAATCCATTGCAGATTTGCGGCATTCGCTGCAGCAAAGTAGTAAAAACTTACAGAATGGGCAAATTGCACATTTCACACCAGGCTATCAGGTTACGACAGGTTGGCTTTAAATAAAAACGAGTGCTCTACTAAACGCTGATAGACGGCAAGATACCCTGTTCCTATTTTCAAATGGAAACGATTGCTGTTAGCTTCTTTAGGAAATTTCGTCATAACACAACACATTTTTGTAATGAGCAGATTTTCCTTTGGTTTAGGATTTTTCACTTTGATAACTTTTAAGCAAACATTTTTTTGTTTCTTGTGTTTATAATACACAGATAGAATACTAAGGACTGATAGGCATATGTAAATAAATTTGCAAAGAAAAAAGATGTATATATATATATATTTAAATTATTTCTTAGTATGTATTGATATATTAATTAAATGCAATCCTTTCAAATCCTTTCATATACATAGCATCCATCGTCTGTCGCATCTGGTCGCATCTGTTCGGTCAGCTGACAGCACTTTGGCAATCTAAGTACGACTCTATTTCATTAAAATTGATTTACTGTGAGCCTTTAAGCGGCTTTCGTACAAACTAGCCAACCTCGCCAATACCGCCAACACCGCCAGCCAATCAACCAGCGCGCAGCCAGTCAACCAGACAGCCTACTGCAACTGACAAATCAACATTGCAACATGGCGGATTAAGTATTCACTGATTACTGAATGACAGCTCAACATGTCGCCGTCCTTTTCCCTGTCCAACTAGCTGTCTCTGTTGCTGTCAGTCTCTAACCTCTGCTGTCTCTTTGGAGCCATGTGTCATAATTAAAAATTCAGCAAATTACACTTGCAATAGCGGCAGCCACATCAACTGCGTAGCCTTGTTGCAAATCCTGGTACATCCAGCGTCCTGAAAACTCATCTAGCAACCTTATTCACATCTACATACTCATCGGCAGACGCAGCTGCAGCTGCAGCTTCAACTTCAGCCTCAGCTTCAGCTCCAGATTCTGTTGCAGCTACATCCTCATTTCCATTCTCATTGTGATGTTGGTATTGCGGTTTTTGGCTATGGCTGCTCTTGACTACCGCACCGACGACGCTGACAACGACCCCAATTTTGCACTTAACACCACAGTAAACCGCATAAAGTTACTTGTGGCAAGTGAGACTGATGCATTAACGGTGGAGCACAATCTGCACATCAATAGCCATTCCACTTAGGTAAGCACAGATGGGATGTATAACGAATATCCTAATCAGCTAACGAATGTTTCAATAAAATGAATAAGTTTAACTATTTTGTTAAGCTATCACTAAATTATTATTCCCTTGCAGAGAGAATTATAGTTTTGTCGTGAAGTTTAAAGTGTCTGCGATTCCATTAACTGTATACATATATTCTTAATCATCACCAGCCGAAATCGAAATCGGAATTTGAGCAGCGATTGCAGGTGTTGGCTCCACTGTGCGTCATCTGCATTTCAAATATACAAGTGCAATTTTACAAACCATAAAGTTAATTAAACTTACATTTAACCGCCGTTAAGACTGCAGGCTTGGCACAGTGACAAAATCGACATTTAATCTGTGCAATTTAATGTCAAATAATTGGGGCCTGTGCCTGAGAGCCAGAGGCTCTCATGCAAGTTACCCAACTGAGAACTGAGAACTGAGAAATAACAATCGCTCACAACTGCTAAGCAGCCAAAACGAAAAGTTTGACAGCGTCGACAAGTTTGACAACGATGACACCTCGATACAACATTTAACTGGCTGCCAAAAAGCCAAAAGCCAAATGGCAACTGCCAACTGCCAACTGCCAACTTCGCAGCAGAAAACATAGGTCGGCCCTGCCAGCCACTTTCAAAGCATTGTCATCGTTGTCGCTCATCTGTGCTTGACTGTCTATCGACTTTAAAAACTGAACTTAATCTCTGTTCAGACGACTTCCAAAAACAAACTTTTTAATCAAATAATGCACCAAACGGGAAATGAATGCCGGGGTGCAGTGGCTGAAGATTAGGGGAGGACAGCTTAGACAGTAAGCATGCGGCTGAAATTCATTAACAACTGCAGCATGGAGTGCAGCTTAACAGTTCGAGATTCCAAAAACAGAGTGGCAACAACAACAACAACAACAACGTTGTTGTGCCTCATTGTCAGAGTTGGCTACAGTGTTACCAACACTTACACTTGACACCCGTTAAATCCACAAAGCGGGCAGCGGGAATTGTGATATTTTGTACCCTGAACCCATTAGCATATTCAATATAATTGTGTATTGAAGTTGTGCCAGGAAGCAGCTCAGTGACCATAATTTAGTAAATATATATTCTTGATCAGTATGTGCTGGAGACTTCAAGTTTGGAATATAAGTTCGAGTTTATTTATCACTTTTATCGATACAAATCCATGTTTAATATCAAGAAGATTTTGAGTTAATAATAATAAAAAGCAAATGTTGCTTTTTGTGCAAAAACAATTTCCTCCGAAATTTAGCTGTTTTTTTTTTTCGGTCAAAAGCTGGCAACACTGACTGGCTCACCCAGTTTCAAGCTTGAAAGCTTGTCAAGCTGCTGGATCGCTTCGCTGCTCTTTTCTGGCTCTGACTCAGACTCTGACTGTAAAGCTGAATTAGAGTCTGACTTGGTCTGTCTGTCTGTCTGTCTGGCGCTGTTGGCTCAGTTAGCAGACAGAGCGACGCGCTCGGTAGACTTAACTATGTGGCAATAGTCACAGACAACAACGACAACAGCAACAACCACAGCAAAAACAACATTGAGCATTGATTTCAATCAACCAGCTTTAAAAAAAAACAGAAACATAAGCAGCTGTTTCGTATTTTGCAGTTAATCTATCTTGGGTAACACAATATTCATGGTATGATTAACTCCGATTGGTCAATAAAATTGAATATAAATATTGTGGGTCGCAAGGTTGCCCATCTCTCGACCCATGTCGAGTCGGGTGGCTTAGTCCAAAACAAATAATGCACTTCAATTATTTTCCAAAGCCAAATGTTGTGTTAAGCCAACAATTAAATGCAATTAAAGCCTTTCCAATCTATTTAACTGGCAAACAAAACGAAGAACATTTATCATTATAAATTACGCTTCAACATGTACATAAATCAAGTTGACACAAAAGTTTTTTAATTATTTTTATTTTTATTTTATTTTTATTGTTTATTTTATGTGCTAATTGAATTACGGCTATAATTTGTAAATAATTGATAGTAAATAAAGGAGTTTCATGCAAGCTGCAAAGCCAAACAAAATCACACTGATGATTTTAAGCCAAATCGATAAGAAACCAGCATGTTTTTCGTATACCTCGCAAATTGTCTGTGAATCGTTGATACTCAGTATAACTTAAAGATTTGGAGACATTTTAAATTATTTTAGTTTCATAAGAAAATTTAAAAGATAATTACTTATATACATTTTCCGCTTATCGTCTGGAATATTATGTTATTGTGTTGCAATGATCATCGAAAGACGTTTTCGCAATTGAATTGTTACACATTGATTTGATTTGGCATGTTGCTCTCGCTATTTTAGTTGGTAGTATTAAAGTTGTTTAGTTTGTCGTTGTTTTCGTTGCTGTCGATGTGGCTACATATGTATTTAAACCGCAACCTTGTGGACAAGATACGATACCGATGCCATAAGCACACAATTCACATTCGTCTCATATATGGTCTCGGGTATATTGTCTGGTTTCTGACACGACATGCATGACCTCGATTCGGACTGGGAATCGGACGCAAAATAAAAATCACAATTCAAAACGACAAATGACAATCGATGAGTTCAACTGGCAACTGGTAGCAACTGGCATCGGGGACAAAAACCACAAAAGCAGCCAGCTGCTGCCAGCGGATCTCTCAGCGGAGAAAGGCAATTGCAATTTAGAAGTTCGATGGTAAATTGATCATTGGGCAAAATTGACTGCAATCGACAAGACAGGAGGCCTCTACACGGACATATATAAAAAACATAAATCGTAATATATACACACAGATACACAACTACCTTGCATCTCTTACTTTCTCTACCTCCTCACTACTCCCCCCCCCCCCCACCTCTTTCTCTCATTAGCTCTTTCTCTTCTCTTAATGCATTAATTGCAAACGGTAGGCAATTACGGCAACGATAAGTGCACTTTACTTGCCACCTCGAAGGCAGACTGTCAATTAAGCAACTTAAATGCAATTACGAATTTCTTTTTCCTACTGCCGCATTTGAATACCAAGTCTTCCCCAAGTCTTCCCCCTGTCTTCCCCTTGTCTCCATCTCTCCATCACCGCACCTTCAGCTGGGAGAGCACATTGACTTGAAAATAGGCTCGCCATTTTGTAAGAATCTTTTGCGAAAACTATGTTACCAAATATGATTGCAGTTTTAATCTTGAGCTCAAACTATGATCAAAAAGCATTGCTTGTGAAAATCGGTTGAGTTTTCAGAAAGTTATGGTTAAGTTAAAAAAAAACCTTTTATCATTATTAATGGGCCAAATTTACGAAAACTCTTCCGCATACTGTCACTTAAATTTATGAGAATCGCATTTGAAATCGACTCTGAATTCAATACTTTAATCCCACTTAGCAGCAGAGATGCCGATGGTGCAACCGATGGCCTGGACTGAATCGTGTGCATATATATATTTACTTGCTTGCATGCATGTATATATATATATATATATAAATACAAAATGGGCAATTTGCATTTTTAAGCGGCTCAGTGGCTGAGTGACTGAGTGACTGAGTTCAGTTCAGTTGGCTCATTAGCTGCTCGATTTGTGGGCAATTCTCAACCGATTTTTGGGCGCTTCCCAATGACGGTCTTTTTGGCCGTTGGTCATTGGTCATTGGTTTTGGCCAAGTTAGTCGGCTTCACTCGTTTCACTCGCTTCACTCGCTTCATGCATTCATTTCATTATTCATTTACGAAATGTGTTTTAATTTCGCTCAGCGCTCAGCGCTCAGTGCTCGATGCTCGCGTTTGGAAATCCAGTTTTTCTCGCCATTTCCCTTAACAGTTTTCTACGGCTTCTTTTCTTGTATATTGTAGTTGTTGTTGTCTTTTTTAGATTTTTTTTTTTTTTGTCTTTTGTTGCCTTTCGCCAAAGAAGAAAACGTGAAAATTTCTTACATTTTATTTGCGCAACATTTTAATTTGCTTGGCATTAATGGGGGCAAGCAAAGGTTGGAGGCGGACGAGGGGCAGAGGGTTTACATGCAACTGATGTAGTTGTTCTTGTTGTTGTTGTTGTTGTTGTTGTTGTTATTGTTATTGTTGCAGTCAAGTCGCCCGTCGTCGGTGAAGTTCTGCTGAGCATTCAAAGGCTCCGCAAAACTCAAGTTGGACAGGCACTGTGCAGCGAAGATGATGCTTGGTTGCTTGGTGGCTTCATTCCCATTACTACAAAATGTGTATATATATATATATATATATATATATCGTATTTTTTTTCCAACTGCTTTTTGCGCTTACGTTCTGTTGTGGTGTCCAACGGTTTGTTTGTTGTTTGCCTGCCTCTCAAAGTGCAGGCCGTAGGTGAGATGCCTTAGCTATTATCAGAATAGACAGTCGTGCCACGAAAATGTTGGTAGCTCGTTTCAATTTGAACACCAGCAACACAGCCGCCGCCGCCGCCTCCGCCGCCGCCACAGCAGCAGAAAACAAATTCTTAAGAAGCTCAACAACAACAGCAACAACATCAATGAATTGTGCTGAAATTGTTGCCAACATTTTCTGCTGTTCTGCAAGTGCTTTGCATGCTGTCAAAATTTCAAGTTTCTACATCTCAACCAAAAGCTTCAAATTATTGTTGTTGTTGTTGCTGTTGTCATTGCAAGCATTTCTCTATGAGTGCCTAACGAGTACCACTGAAAAAACACAACTCAGCTTAAGATACCTTTAAGATATTAAAAAATATATATAAATATGTGTTATATATATATATATATATATATATATATATATATGTATATGTATGTATATATATATATATGTATATATATGTATGTATATATATATATATATATATATGCAACAAAATTTAACTTTTAACAAACATAATTTCACTTGTTTGTTCTTGGCGGAGCATCCCAAAATATTCCAAATTGAGACCACTTCATCGGTGGCATTATTCAATAACCTCTTCGTAAAATTGTTTAAGTAAAAATATATATGGTCGCGAACGTGACAAAATTATTGAGTCTCATCTTCCATTTGGACACGCTCGAAATTAAATTTTCTTTGCTAATATTTTCAAACCACCAAATCGATGGAGTCTGTCTATTGCACTAAACAAAGTGCCAAAAAAGAAAGTTATCAAGAAATAAAATAAAAATAAACTTTCAGTTATTCTACTATTTTTAGCTCTCAAGACTTAATTCATTTATTTTTTTTTAAGTTCTTGTAGGTCTTCTTTTTTTTAGCAAATATCCTGTTTAAACTGAGTAAATACACTTCGCGTAATGCTCCACAAGTTTAAGCTTAAAATTTGACTACTCTATCAAATAACTTTCATAGGAACAGTCTGTCGGCTGTTTTTATTTATAATGAAAATTCGAAGAAAAAAATAAAATAAATAAATAAAAACTAAACATTTTTATATGTTTGATTAATATAAATCGCATAGCAAGTTTTATTTATTGATTTTAAATTTATATTTTAGCCAAAAACGTTTAAATTGTAAAATAAAGGTTTTAATGCAATGGCAGTGGTTGGCTCTGAGATTTTTCACTTCTTTTGTCTTGCTTGTTGCCTCACTTTACAGGTGAAACTTTAACGAATATAATTGCATAGAACAACGCACTAATTAATTTTATCTGCAATGGCATCGCTTTTTCGGTAAACTTTTACAGGTGTGCTTGCCCTGTTTGGCCGAGAGACAGAGAGAGAGAGGGAGAGAGAGAGAGAGAGAGGGAGAGAGAGAGAGAGAGAGAGAAAGTGAGCGCTGACCACTTAGCAATCTCTAATTACCCTAGAAAGGCATCAGCGAGCATTAAGGCCAATTTGGAGAACAGGCAAACAGGAAACAAAGACCTGCTGCAACTGCAAGACTACAACTATTTCTTGTGGCACTTACCAGCGCATTGTGCTCCTTGATGGGCGTTGCATTTATCACAGACTGATTGAGATTGTTGTTGTTGCTGTTGCTGTTGCTGTTGCTATTGCTGTTGCTATTACTGCTGCTGTTGCTGCAACGCTGTCGACCATAATCCGTTTGCTGTTGCTCGTGCGATATGCCAAAAATAAAGGGGACCGGGAGCAGCAGCCGCAGCCGCAGCAGCAGCAGCAGGTGCAGTGACATTTGATCCTGTGCCCACAAAATCCAGATTGCGACGCGTGCAGAAATCATCCTCGAAACGTGAGGATGTCTGGTGTTGTTGTTGCTGTTGCTGTTGCTGCTGCTGCTGATGTGATTGCAAATCCAAGTCAGGATAAGGCACATTGCCATAGCGGGGCGGTGATCCGTTTGCAGCCGAATTTGAGCTACAATTTGATTTGGTTGTGTCCGTCGAACTGCTGCTGGAGACGGCCTTAGGATTGCTCCGCTGCCTGCTGCTACTGTTGCTGTTGCTGTTGCTGTTGCTGTTATCGAAACAAAAGTCGCTCGATTGTGCCGTCGGCGATGGGGGACTGCCATATGGATAGCCGATGTGCGGACTGCTCTGCAGATGCTGATTGTATTGCTGGGAGAGGGTATCGAAGTCATTGAAGCCGTGCAGTCCCTTAACACTATCCCGCTTCTGTTGTTGCACATACGGCGAGACATAGGTGCCGCCAATGTGGCTGCGTTGCGGTGGCAATGGTGGCGCCGGCAGTGGTATGCCAGCCATTGGTGAACTGGTTGCTGTTGCAACCGTTGTTGCTCCTTTCTTCTTGGCGAGCGTGGTACGACGATCGCCGAGCAGGGGACGCTGTGAGTTATTGTATGGATGATTGCGTTGCATGCATGCCGAACTGAGCGACAAATTGTCATCGTAATCGTCATACGGCTCCTCCTCCTCCTCGTCCTCACCCACATCGACAGCCATTTGACTGCACTCGTAGGCACGACCATAAATGGTCATTGCCGCGGGCTGATGATGATGATGATGATGATCGTAGTATTTGATCAGCTTCATATTGGCATTGGGCGGAGGTACGGCGGCGCCTGCTGTTGCAAGTGTGATGTGTTATGGAGTCATTGTTCGACACAGAAACGCTGTTGGTGCAATGTTGGCGATTGTTGCTGGATTTGCTGCTACTGTGCGCCAAATAGTTTGGCCAATTTCACAGTCATATTTCTTGTGTATGTGTGTAATGACTGCGTAAAGTTTTCAATTAAAAAGTGTTGCCCACTGCCGAAAAAGACAGTTGCCACGTTGCAGCTGCTGCTCCCGTTCCAGTTCCAGTTCGAGTTTTAGTTGCTGCAACACAGAAAGGAAGACCAAAATTAAAGCTTACACAAAAGTGTTTTAACTGCAAAGTCGAAGCGTCAATGCTCTAACCGTTAGTTTTATATTATAGAAATATATAAATATAGAAATATAAAAATAGAAATATAGAAATATACATTTATTTCGCATATTTTCAAAAGCCAAATTTGTTGTTCCTTAAAATCAGTTTCAGATTATCTGATCTGGTTTCACCCTAACACAAATAATGGGACTTATTGGTCCATCAAAATTCGCTTCAATCGTCATTTGCCGCAGTAAATTTGCATTGTTACAGCCAGCTTCGATAACAGAAACCAAAGAAAACTCAAACCAAAATTCCCACTCACAAAACAATCCTAAATAATTTTCAGCTAACTTGACATTAGACCACCAGAGCTTAACGCAGACAGCAAGGGAAGGGAATGCAGGGGGAGGCAGGTAATCAGCAGGGACGGCAACGGCAAAAGTTGCAGCCAGCTGCCTCACCTTGGGGACTCTTTGCTTGCAACCGCAAACGGAAACCGTAATGGGATATGCGTCAACTACAACTTATCAGCAGTTAGCAGCAACAAAGAACAAAGAAAGAGGTTGAAACATTTCACATAGAATAATCGAGATGGGTCGGGCAATGTTTTGGGGCAGAGAGAGAGAGAGAGCGAGATAGAGAGAGAGAGAGAGAGAGAGAGAGAGACGATTTAAAAAACAATTCATTTAATTCAAGTTTTCCTATTATCATTCAAATTAAATAGAGTCGATATGAGAACTTAAATTTAATACATAAAGTCCCTTATAGTCTCATAGTCTCTGAGATCGGCTTAAGAATAAGAATATAATATTCACAATGGGATCGGAGATACTCCCTTCAGCCCGTTACATGTCGCTGCACAACTTTATTATGCCCCTTTTACCCCTTATTAATTGGGTTCGAGGTATATAAGCGAGTGAGTTTCAACTCAAGCTCTGGATTAGCAATTTTAAAGAATTATTGGATTTTTATTGCACTTTTAATGATGAATTTCTATAATTGCAATACTCATACTACTTTTGGCTCAAACAGTCACAACAAGCTTGAGATAACATAAAAATAAACCCCAATTCAAAGCGAATCTGATTGCAGAAATTGTGTTCGATTATAACAGAATTGATTGCCTATAAAGGCAACCTGTGCAATGCGAAAGCCAAACTCATCAAGTGCAAATGAGGAATGTTTGCAGTTGTGGGTGGTAGAGACAACTCTTTAAAGAGTGCTTGCTGCTCGTTTGGTTCATCAGTCGGTTTTAAATATTCACATCAGAAAAAACATTCGCACACATAGACAGAGGCAGCTTTGCTGACTCTGGTTATGTTGCAATTGTCCCAGTCCCCCCATTCAACTTGCATTTGGTTCGTTGTTTGTTTGTTGGTTGGTTGGTTGTCCATGGTCTAGCAACTATCTCACTGGTCGTGTGTATTGTGTAGTACGAGAACGAGTATCTCTATCATTTTTAATATTGCAGCTAGCGTCGGTCAGCGCACAAACCAGCTGCCACCACCGACTGCCACACCCGTCGCCCCTGCACTCCATTGAGCCACCCCACGAGATTCTCATCAGACATTCGTGGTGCCAGGTCAAACAAACAAGAGCAGCATCCACGGCAGCAAGAAAAAAATAAAAATAAACATAAAAAAAATCAACTATAGCCAAGAGTGCGTTGTTAAGTAATACCGTGTAGTCAGATCTAAAGTATCATTAATACACTACATATAAACATAAATATAAATATAAATATAAATATAAATATAAATATAAATATAAATATAAATATAAATATAAATATAAATATAAATATAAATATAAATATAAACATAAATATAAATATAAATATAAATATAAATATAAATATAAATATAAATATAAATATAAATATAAATATAAATATAAATATAAATATAAATATAAATATAAATATAAATATAAATATAAATATAAATATAAATATAAATATAAATATAAATATAAATATAAATATAAATATAAATATAAATATAAATATAAATATAAATATAAATATAAATATAAATATAAATATAAATATAAATATAAATATAAATATAAATATAAATATAAATATAAATATAAATATAAATATAAATATAAATATAAATATAAATATAAATATAAATATAAATATAAATATAAATATAAATATAAATATAAATATAAATATAAATATAAATATAAATATAAATATAAATATAAATATAAATATAAATATAAATATAAATATAAATATAAATATAAATATAAATATAAATATAAATATAAATATAAATATAAATATAAATATAAATATAAATATAAATATAAATATAAATATAAATATAAATATAAATATAAATATAAATATAAATATAAATATAAATATAAATATAAATATAAATATAAATATAAATATAAATATAAATATAAATATAAATATAAATATAAATATAAATATAAATATAAATATAAATATAAATATAAATATAAATATAAATATAAATATAAATATAAATATAAATATAAATATAAATATAAATATAAATATAAATATAAATATAAATATAAATATAAATATAAATATAAATATAAATATAAATATAAATATAAATATAAATATAAATATAAATATAAATATAAATATAAATATAAATATAAATATAAATATAAATATAAATATAAATATAAATATAAATATAAATATAAATATAAATATAAATATAAATATAAATATAAATATAAATATAAATATAAATATAAATATAAATATAAATATAAATATAAATATAAATATAAATATAAATATAAATATAAATATAAATATAAATATAAATATAAATATAAATATAAATATAAATATAAATATAAATATAAATATAAATATAAATATAAATATAAATATAAATATAAATATAAATATAAATATAAATATAAATATAAATATAAATATAAATATAAATATAAATATAAATATAAATATAAATATAAATATAAATATAAATATAAATATAAATATAAATATAAATATAAATATAAATATAAATATAAATATAAATATAAATATAAATATAAATATAAATATAAATATAAATATAAATAT
>JAWNLH010000883.1:0-15818 GCA_035042485.1 Drosophila cyrtoloma | reverse complement strand
ATTGATAGTTATGATGTTAAATACGAAAAATTTAATAAGTGATGATTGAACCGAATGTTTATAGTCCAATTCATATGATAACTTTTAATTAAATTTCGAAGTCAATGATGATTTATTTTAATGAAAAAATTGTATCAATCATTTAAATAGATCAAATGCTCTTCGGTAACAGGTTGTGATTCTAAAGTATATCAATGTTGCTGATAAAAATCTCTGTCAATAAGTAGACATTTTGTAATTGTATTATTTCATTAAATCACTTTTATATATCATTTTCATTTAATCATACTACGTCAATTTTTGTCAACGTAATTGATTTTTTTGATATAAAAAAATAAAAAATGTCAGTCAACCTTGATAGATTTTCCTATCAGTTGTCAACAACAAATATAAAAAAGAAATTTTTTTACAACCGTTAAAATGGAAAGTATAAGATTCGTTTCAAATATATTCAAAATGTTTGATATTGAAGATGCTGAAAAGCGAAATGAATATCTACGAAAATATGAAAACTTCAAACAGGATATTGTCAGTGAGTATTTCAACGAAAAGAAATTGAAAAATTATTATGAAAATCTTTTTAATAATTCTTTTTCAGAATATTTCAAAGGTCATAATTCGACGAACACCTTTATTGAAACTGCTAATGCACAAGTACAAGACTCAGGAAATGAATCATCAGATGAACTTTCAGGTTCATGGGAAAACTCATCATTTTTCGATCCAAATTCAACTGACGAGGAAGATCGACTATCAAAAGACGAAGGTGTTGTGAAATTAGAAATGTTGAAGAACAAGAAAAAGTCTGAAAGCAGTCAACCTGAAGAATCAAGCATTATGAAAGAAAAGACACCTATAAAAACAATTCCTGATTAAGAGAAAATAGCTTTTGAAAACAAAGGCCTTTCCCAAGATCAAAATACTGAAGTTAAATCCCAAACTGAAAAAATCCCAAACGGTAAATTTAATTATAGACCAATGAAATCAAATTTGGATGAAAAATATGCTTCATTTATCCAAGAAGACGAAAATGATAAGGGGGAGCATCTTGATCAAGCAACAATAACAAGTTCGCAATTGAATCATAAGGAGAAGAAGAATATAATCAAAGGTGTCTCAGGATTTTTTAAGGGAGTTTTTGATTCACTTTCTAATAAGTTAAAAAGAAGAGAAAGCGATGTAATGAAACTTAAGCCTGCTATTATTAAAGGAAGACCAGAGATCTTAGTTTTACAAGAAACCGCAAAATCTAGTTCACTCCCTTTCAAGCAACTTACTGGAGATGACACTTCTTCGAGAAGTATCATAAAAAATCGAACTAAAGATGTCTTTTCCCACTCTGATCAGACAAAACAGGGTAACCTGAACGCTGCATTTAAGCAAATAGACAATGACTTAGATCGATTAAATTTTGATCTTGTAAAATTTGATCCTAAAATTTTCACTCCTGTGATGAGAAACATTTTGTATCTCTTTGAATTTAACAATGGACCTTCTGCATATGGGTATTATTATGTACAAGGAAATGATCAATTTTTACTGGCAACGATGTCTGCCCTTAGTATATATTCAACCGATTCCCTTGCAGATATCGAGGCGTATGCCTTCTTATTTTATTCATATACCATGCAGAACCTGACTTCGTGTTTTGATTCTAATAATTTGCTTAAAAGCATAAATAATATTGCAGTTCATTTTAGCCTTGTTACTGAAATGAAATCGTATTTTTCTTCTAAGGACCGAAAAAGTATTATAGTCTCGGACCTAAAAGACTATATAAATACATTCTATTCTGGATGGATTACAACCGTATTTGTGAGAAATCTTTTTGTTTTTAACCAAACTCTTTGGTACAAATTATTTAATGATTTTTTCTTCAAAAATTATTCTAATTTTTCATATGAACTTGTCAAATTTTCACTCAAATTTTTTCTTCATTTTAAAAAAAATTTTGTCAAATTTCTTTCGATGAAGAAAGCTAATTTTAGAGATTATGGAATGAATAATATATTTGTCGAGCTTACCCCAGAAGATCTAGAGATGATCATTCAAGAATGTATCTCGGATAAGAGAGACATTTATGAATGGATATTTGCTGATATCTATTGAATATTAAATAGTATTTGATTAAAATTTTTTATTCTGATTTAATTATATGTTAAATTATTCTACATTTTTTCTTATTGATTGATTATGAAGTAACTACAAATATTTATTTGGCTAGCCTGGGATGATATCAATGAAAGAGTTTAATCAATAATACCAAGATTCCAGGATGGGGATTGGCACGCTTTCGATCTTGATAAATTACATATATTCATCAATATTGAATCCTTTATTGGGATGGTTATTTATAAGCAGTAATAAAAATCAAATAACCTATACCGTACAATTTTCTTTAGTGTAAATATAAACTTCATTATGAGTCGATTTAAAATGAATTCCAGTTTACAATAGATGATAAAAAAGTCTTGACTTTTATTTAAGCAATTTTAATTCTAAACAAGTTACAACCTTGGAATGCAAGACAATATTGGGGAATGGCATAATGAAATCAACAATTTCTTATAGGTTCTCGAAATGAGTGAAAAGAGAATTCTAGGATCAAAAAGGATTATTGACCGTAGCCTTAATCAATAGTAAGAATTTATGTCGAAACGGTAATCTGGGCCTAATTACTATTGTAATAAATCCACTTCAAAGCCACGCTAAATAGAATCAGGGATCATGACAAATGGACTTGGTCGAGAGTATTGATATCAGACATAGTCAAGCCAACATAATTTTTTTAAAGAGATAATATTTAATCAAATTAATAATAAAGTGGTCAAAATGATTATTGCAGGAAATGCTTCGTAAAGAATAGAGGTTCTCAAAAATTAAATATTTAGATCAAATAAAATATATAGATATTAAGTTCAAAAGGTGCAAAGAAATATCAATTAAGTATGTAGAAAATTGCAAGGAAAATGGTAGTCAAAGATGCAATCGAACTAGACGAAATATATTAAAAATATAGGGAGATACAATTAGTTCACAAAGAAATTAGTATTTACAGACAAAGTAAAAGTGGGTATAAACGCAATTATATTTATTGTAAAGGAAGTAATGTAGAAGATATCAAGCATTTACTCTTATAATGCAAAACCTACCCCAATGACAGGATGATTCATCTAGGTCTGCTGATCCAGAATGAAAATGATAATATCTCTATACGGGAGTTGAAAATAATAATAATTCTATGAGGAGAATTACCAGCTGAATGTATTAGAGAACTCCAGTGAATAAAAATGTATTTACTAGCCAAATTCAAGCTTGGTTTGATAGATATAGAATTAATGAGTAGAGTCTGTTTTATAACAGATAACTCTAACCTCTTCATGTATATGTAGCACGCTTATACGTGTGAAGCTAACAACAGGATATTAATTAAATTAAAAATTAAAAAAAAAGTGTGAGTTTTTTTTAATTTTGTATTTTGCATCTCAGGACAGAGAATCAATAAAAGACATCCATGTGAAGGTATAATCCATTGCAATTCTGTATAGGTAGTTTGAGACTGCTACTCACTGAGCAGTCTTCTCATCGATTACGGCTCTGATAGATCTACCATACCCATGTACCTTGGTTCCAGGATGAGTGGGAACGAAGGCACATATAACGACAAGCCTACACCCATGAAAATAACGACCGCGATGCTTGAAAGAGTAGGCTCAGGATTTGATACAAGTGCCCTGGCAGGATGTCAAATTTTGTTGTCTTTAAACTTGGAATTATAGGGAAATCAGAAAGATTTCTAAGGCGAATGCTGATTTCTCTATGGAACTGGCATCACGGACATATGATTAAATTTTTTCGTGTGTTGAATATTTATCAACTATCATTGAAACGTCTGTATCAATTAATTCAGGAAATATTTAGGAATATGGTTCATTTTACTGGAGGAACTGGATATTTCATAAATAGGTATACGTATTTTGAGTTAGTATGCTTCTGCCGTAAAGTGTTTAAGATTTTTGAAAAAATCACTATTTGTTTAAAAAAAAAACGAAACAACTAGAAGTGCCTGTGCCTCTATAGGAAGAAATTTTAAGCCTCCTACTGAGGTCCTGGGCACTTAGAACAAATCCTAAGCCCACTCTTTTGAGCTTCTGGCAAGCCCTTTTTTATCCATGCCGCTCCCGCACACATGCATGTAAACCATCCGCCCAACCTCCCCTTTTTCGGGATTTTTCTTTTTGTGAGTCTGCTGTGACGTGACGTTCTGATATAAACTGTTATTAGTTTCACACACATGAGTGTATTACTTATCTGGCCAACACGAAAAGACTACAGTCATCAGTCTCACGACAGATTCTGCCCAAGACAGATGACTGTAATATTTTCATAAATAAACAACAAGCAATTTCAAATCATCAATAAATAAAAGGTGGTTTGTAATATACATATTCGGTTTTAACACCGACTTTCTGATATTTGGCACTTAGCTTACGGCTTAGTGGATCCATGCATAAGACAAATAAGAGAGGGGACAGGCTGTCACCCTGTAAGATGCCCCTAATTAGAAATAGTATATTTATTGAAGTATACAAGGTGTCTTTACTCAACTTGTCAAACCAAAGTACTTTTGGTCTTTAGAAATGTGATTTCATTACACTTCGGTCATTTAAGCCGAAAGATCTATTTTCAGGTAATTCAATTAAATAATACATTTCCATCTGTTCTTCAGTATTTGTAAGTTAATATGATTTATTTTTCAATTAGACTACCAATTATTTAGAAGAACATCAAATCATTGCCCAATCATATTTATCATACTATCTCGTTCAAATATCAATCAAGGCTTTCTTTTAATATCTTAAAATCGTCGACTATAATATGAAAAATAATGATTGATTCACAAATGATGATTCTCTAAGATATAAAAGAAAACTTCATTTGATGTATGAGTATAATCAAATTCAAATTTGACTCCTCTGTATGTTTTAGGTTTATCATCTAATCATCCTTTTGAACCCTTCAAATATATCCACTCTTCCACTTTCGCGATTTTCTTATTTTATTTCATAAGTTGATTTAATTTTAAAAAATAGATTTAGTTATTAAAAATTTTATCGACCGTACTCAAACACAGGAGACAGAATACTTCAAGACGTGGTTGTTTTTTAAATTCATACCATTCATAAACTGATTGTTATAATTTGAAACTTTCTTCCAATCGTCTACGTTTAACATAGAGTTCATTGTAAAATTACATAAATTAATCTCAACTAAAATATTTAATCAGAATTAGAACGAACAAATCGAGTTGTGCCTTTCGACAACTTGTGAATCAATTTCTACCCAGGCCAACATCCTTAATGTCTATTTTATAATGCGTCCATCTACTACCCTTTAGTCTAACCGATATAATTCTTTAACTCGTTAGGTTAGACAATCCTAATAATACATCTATATCAATTTATGGTTAACCACAGGAATAGCGTATCTTTGTTCTATTCAAAAAGTGTAGTATTACACCCAGGCTCATACTCGTACTTATAGCAATTAAGATCCCTCCGAGCTTTGAACGTCTAGGTTTTCTTCTAAAACTAAGCCAAAACATTCCTTAACTGAATGCTTCGGGACATACATCATATAAACGATGAATGTTGCATCACCATCGCCAAATCTTTTGAATTTGTCTTTAAATATCAATTCTGCTTAAATCACTTTATTTTTACAGATAAGATTCCATTGCAGATTAAACAATAATAAATCAACTAAATATAACAAAAAAAAGTAATTTATTTTCACTATATTGCTATAGCTAGTGAGTGATCGGTGAAAACCCTATTGTCAAACTGATTGCTAAAAACTCCATTTGGATGAAGGAAACTTGGCCCAGGCAAGATCGGAAAAACACTCAACGGATCCTTCTAAATTCGGGGCTAGGCCCTATCATACCCTGGCGGGCTTCGATAACTAGGAGCAACATATATGTTTTATACCCAAAGTGGAATGGCTTTATGTCCATATATAAACACTTTCTTGAATCACCCGGCATTTTGAAACCAAGCGCTACACAGGACTCCTATGTGTCGTAAACATTACACCCCTACCTCCTACATCAAACATGCTTTACAGACAACTGCAGCCTGCTGTCTTCCTTATTTTTAAAATTCATAAAAATTTGCACAAGGAGTTAAGAAAGAGATTGCCAATCTCTTAATAGAAACACCAAGTTTCAGCACTATAAAGTGTTTATTATACCGCAAGACAGTGTGAAGATGCTTTCCTTTCTTGCTCTAGTTTAAAGTCATCTCGGACCAAATTGTTTTTATGTAGCAAAATTTATTAAATTAGTTTTTGATCAAATTTGACAATAAAAGTATTTACAGACATGTTCAGAACATATTCTACTTTTATAACTCTTATCTAGCATTCGTTTAGTGATATGATCTATTTTGTAACCCAAAAAATCGTTGTTTCTGATTTTATAATATTCATCTCCAGTTGTTGGAATCATTCCGTTTTGGATTTCAAAATAAATTAGACCCAGGCTAAATACATCACTTTTAAAGACACCGATATTTTGAAGTATTTCAGGAGGCATGTAAATTTTGTCACCGTCCAAATCGATGCTGCCTTCTCCGATTTTTGAAATATTGAAATCACATAGCTGGAATATTATTTTTGTGTCATCTAAAAACTTAACTAAGATATTTTCAGGTTTTAGGTCCATGTGAATTATATTTTTACTATGTATAAAGGACATTGCCGCACTGATGTTATGCATCAAATAAAGAACCCAAGGCTGTAGTACACACGAAGCACTTAGATTTCTGTCATTACAACCTTCACATAAGCTTGGAATACTTTCTATATCGTATCTCATAAAATTCTCAATGCCATAATTAATTAATAAATTTGATTGAACCGCCTGCTTTAAATTCATATCAGCAGGTTCCATTTCAAAAATCAAAAAGTCATTTGAAATGCTGCAGTTTAACATTTTGTTTATAAATGGATGTTTTAAGGTCTTCAATATTTCGATTTCACTGTGGTTTGCTGTTGGTTTTTTAGCAACTCTCAAAATCGTGTTATTTTCTGTTTTATAAATTTTGTAAAATGATCCTTCTGTTTTAAAATCTTTACAATTTTCCAGATCGACACTCAAACTTATTTTCTTTTTAGTGGGCGTAGAGGGTGGATTAAAAATACCCGACTTAGAGAAAGATTTATTAAAATCATCCGGAAGCTTCATTAGGGATTTAAAATAAAAAGAAATAAAAGGAAACGACTAATTAAGAGGGAAAATAATAAAAAAATTAAAATTATTAAAATGATAAAAAGATTAGAAAAGGTTTAATAGAATAATATAGAAGTATAAGTAGAAAGAGAAGAGTGGGTACTTAAATATTACAGCAAGAAAACAATCTGAGATTCAGACAGCTGAAATGCTAGGTATGGGAGTATTCAATAAAAAAGTGGAAACAATAGAAAAGGGGAAACACCGTTTAATTAAATAGCAAAATTAATAAGAGAAATATGATTTAATAAATTGATGAGACCAATCTTATATCCATAAAGAAAACAGATCTAAAAAACAGTTAGATAAGTAAAATAAAGTATTATGATCTATACATACATCATGAACATATAAGAGATTTTAATGTATTAGCCTAGTGAAAATACAATGTAAATAAGATCAATGTATTAAAGCCATTAAATATTATAAAGATATACTTTACCATATCATAGATTCTTGTATAGATAATTCAAATCATAGTGTTATATATCGGTAAAGAATATTATATTATATAATAGGATGAAGAGAATAAAGCTAAGATATAAATAAAACACTAAAGATCAACAAAATTAAAGTATAAAAGGATAAAATTTTTATTAATTATCTCATAGAATCAAATATTTCATTTATGGACTCCAAATTGTAAACCTTGAACAATCCATCTTTCAAAACACCGACTGAAACATTCAAGCTAGTTGTTTCCTTTCCTACATTTTCTCTGATAGCTATTAAACTATTTACAATGTTGTCATCCAAGTTTTCCCGCCTTTTTTCTAGAAAACTTCTAGAATTTTCATATTCCTTCCCACAGGTTGCTATTTCAACCATTTTGAAACTGCCAGATGGATCCATTTGGTAAATAACAGGACTTTGAAGGGAATGAATGGTTCAAAAAAGTTCCAAATGGCCTCAGTCCTTTCTTTTGACCGAATTCTTGGACTGATAAACTAAATTCATTCATAAAGACATCCAAATACGGGTATCTGTCATAGACGTCATAATAATCTTGACAAATTCTCTGAGCAATTTCAAGCTGAGCTCTGAAATCGGGCTGTAAGCCCGAATAAGTAACACCAATTGAAGGACAAACAGTAAAAACTTTGTGATACTTGCTTCTGTCAGCCAATGGAGTCAGATCTTTATACGAAATCAACACACAACCATCTGAAGAAGCACAACCCAAACTCAAAGCACTATTCAAGGCTGCCTTGAGTGCACTGTCACACTGAACCAATTTTCCTTTGCTACTGAATAAATTCAAAGACTTGTCAGGATCAAGAAACATGGGCGAGGAAAAAAAACAGAAAAAATTGTAAAAGAATATTTTATTTAAAGAGCTCTCGAAACTTTATTCAAAAAAGCTTCAATGCTTCCGCTTTCTTTGATGACGCTAACGGTTGATCCCAAATTGCATAATCTTTTCTTCTCTTTCAGAGTCTCGAACTCAGACTTGCTTCTGACTCCTTGATAAATTGGTGTCCTGGAAGCTTGTTTTTGCCTCTTCTTAATGCTTCTTTGGCGACTGCGACGTGGCTTGCCTTAGTTCTAATGTTCACGATATGAGCACCGGCAAAAACTCTGGCAGCTCTGCCATAAGGCTTTCCAAAAGACCCTCTCATACCTGTTTGAAGTCTGTCTGCACCGGCACAAGTCAACATTTTGTTGATTCGCAAAATATGAATTGGCTGACAGCAGATTCTTAAATGATAATTTTCATTTCCAACATTTTTGATCATGTGCTTGTTGCAAGCAATACGGCAAGATTCTAAGGCTTCAGATGAAATATTCAGCTTGCTTCCTGAAATCAAGTTAATTCTCGCAGGGAAGGCTTCAACGCCTGCCTTTTTATTCCCGAGATTGAAGATGGAAATTTTACTTACTGGAACGGCTCTGCAGAATCTTGATTTGACGTAAGCCTTCTTACTGATGAGTCTATAACACTGAGCTGGTCTTCTTCCCATTGGGTGTGAAAAATTACAAAAATTTTTAAAAAATTTTCAAGAACGGGGAATTCAAATTTTGAACAATTGCAATGCTTTTAAAAAGAATTTATTTGCTTATAACTGACAGAATAATGATAGAACCAGATGCAATCATTTATGAATGGATATCACGAATATGTTCTGTGACTCATTCTTGATTTTGTCTTATAATTATTAGAAATTAATTTGTAAAAAATATTGATTAAATTTCTTTTTCTATTAAAATAAAACAGTTCAGTTAAAAAAACTTCAAGTTATTTTTCTCAAGATTTCTAAGGGAATTTGTATTTATTAATTACAGTCTTTTTATAAATCGTATGGATGTCGTATCAGTATTTGAAATATACTAATATCAAATAAGATAAGTTTTTGTAATAATTATAAAGGTATTCTGATTCAAAATTTTTATCAAATTGTATTTTTTATTAACTTCTGTATGATCTTGAAAATGTAAAAAAAAATACATGAATTGGGATTTGAACCTGGGCAGTGAATTCCTGAAAAATTCAAGCAAATACTTCAGTTGCTACACAAAATAATACAAATACAGGTAAATTATAATGAATTTAGTGATTTAAATTCAACCATTTCAGAATTTATAAACTAAGAAATCAAAGCAAATCCATTTTCAATTAAAGCAGCTGGGTATGTCGCCCTTATGAAAATTCAATTCATCGGAAACGTCTTTCCCGGGGATGCCATCCCGAAGGATGGATTTAAAGACCACGGAATCTATAAAAACATGAGCACAACCATGGGCCAGTTGCACAAACTAGAAGATCTTTACTATATCCGGAACAAATCTAATTTATATACGCCTCGGAAATACGACATTGTCATCGGGAAAATAATATTTACAAATCCAGATTTTTACAAAGTTGATCTAAATGGCTTTATAGGCGTTTTGCCTGTTTTATCATTCTTAAATGCAAGTAAGAAGAATAAGCCTGAATTGGAAAAGGATGATTGGGTGGTTGCGACTGTTTTGAAGGTTCAAAATGAAGTTTTATTGTGCTGTAGAAAGGAAGGATTGGGAAAAATTGATGAGGCTTTTAAGGTCAATACATGGAAAATCAGACATTTTTATTTTTCAAATTTTATAAATGAAATTGCTAAAAATGAAAATTTTAGGATCATAATGGGATTTAACGGATTTATTTGGCTTGAAGGTGATTGTGACACAAAACTCAGAATTATTAAGAAAATAGAGGATTTTAAATAATAATTGTACTAATTTTAAGACTCTTTTTTATATATTAAATATTAAAAACAATTTCCTATTGTTGATTTCCCGGTAGATAATATTTTCAAAGATTTATTTAAGTTATTAAGAAGACATTCTAGAGCATTTCATTTGAGTGCAAAAAACTACTAGTGGAAAATGAATAGATACCTAAGATATTCCCGACTGAAACTTAAAGGTGGTACATCCATGCTCTCAAATGTATTAAAGTAGTGAATATAAGAGCTACCCGTTAAATAAATATTTATTTTAAGTCTTAACTGGAAATTATTATCAAAAAATAGGAATTTATTTTCACTATATTTCTATAGCTATTGAGTGATCGGTGAAAACCTTATTGTCAAACGAGTCGCTAAAAACTTTCAAGGGATGGAGGAAACTTGGTCTAGGCAAGATCAGAAAAACACTCAATGGATCACTCTAAATTCAAGGCTAAGCCTAATCATACCTTGGTAGGCTTCGATAACTAGGAGAAGCATATATGTTTTATATCCAAAGCGGAATGGCTTTGTGTTCATATATAAGCACTTTCTTGAATCACCCGGCATTTTGAAACAAAAACCTTTACGGGACTCCTATGTGTCGTAAACATTACATCTCTACCTCCTAAGTAGTGGCTGCAAACTTGTTTTACAGACAATTGCAGCCTGCTGTCTTCCTTATTTTTCAAATTCATAAAAATTTTCACAACGAATTAAGAAAGAGATTGTCAATCTCTTAATGGATGCATCGATTTTCGTCACTATAAAGTGTTTAGTATACCGCAAGGTAGTATGAAGATGCTTTCCTTTCTTGTTCTAGTTTAAAGTCATATCGGACATAATTATTAACAATACATTTTATTTTAAAGATTTTCTTTATAAGAATCAAATATTAAATAATAATAGCTAGAAGACAGATAAGACGACAATAGATTACAACGAAAACTTCAATGATTAGAAACGTAACATTAAAACCCACATCTATTTAAAATAGAAAGCTAGACAATCGAATAAATTTTCTTTTCTTTCCTATTCTTCTAGAATAAATATCTGTAAATGGTAGAAATTGACAAAGTATGAGCCTAATGATATAGAATAAACAAATTTTAGAAAATAAAAAACTCTTTTGCCATCATAGCCTAGTGTAATTCAAAATAAAAGAGTGATTTCAAGAATACGGAATTCACTAGCCAAACCCTTAAGAAAAATTTTGAGCCAAATAAGAACATATATTTCAATTTTTGTCAATTAATTGATTTTTAAAGCAAATGGGTATAAAAAAAGTCAGGAAATCTCTTTCACGAAGTTATACGATACATAATATATACTATATGATAAATAAACTTTGGGTTATAGGTGAGAATCGGGCTGGCTCCTATAATTTTACGTAAAATTGTCATCATAATGAAATTAATTGGATTGAGATTGTTTGCACAACAAGTCTGCAGTGATTGCTTAACAGGTGGATGTGCAACTCTTGGTTCTAGTGCTTGTGACATGTAGAAATCTTGTTAAGGTTTGGCTATTTGCAAAATGCAGAACATTTGTACATGGAATGAGCATTAGACTTTCAGATTTGGATATAAGATATAGATTTATTCATAACCGTAATAGTTCCAAGACTTTTATAAATAGATTGTACCTTTCTCAAATATAAAGTGATATTTTTCGCTTGGGTGGGCAAAGTTTTCTTCATTCCTCGCGGACAATATTTTCAGAAACACATTTGACAATAATATTTTCATCGATTATTATTGACTAGCAATATAATGACGATTAATTGATTTTTTTAACGCTCTTGTTATTTATTTGTAATTAGATGCTATTGAATAAACGATGAATAGGAAATATAAGGCCTGGTATAAAAGATGATAAATTCTATTTCAAAGGTGCAAGCACAAGAAATTATTACTTCATTGCCAAAACGAATTAAAAAAACCTTAAACATTTAATAACTTTTAAAGGAAAATTAAAAAGCTTGGCTTAAAATACTTATATAGATAGAAAATGTATTTATCAAAAGGAAACATTGCAGATTTTAAAAGATCACATTTTCATAAAATTTAGATTACAGTTTTTTAAGCATTGAAGAATCTAGAGTTGTGGATATAAAGATTATTTAAGAACTGCATTAGCTAATAATAAAATATAAAAATCAATCGAGACGGCAATATTTAATAAGTTTAACAAAATTTTTGATGCTTTCCTTTTAAAATGAATTTGTGAAGATTACTGAAAGCGATTCACGAGCTAAATTTTGTAAGAAAACGGATTATATAAGACATAAAGAACATTCTATTTAGGAACAGTGAATGATACTGTCCTATAACTTATCAAACTTCATCTTACTGAGGATAGTTTTATGAAAAATTGAAGCAATAAAGTAAGTACTTTCGTTAAATAAATGGCCATCATACGAATTGATTGTTAAAAAATTATGATCATTCTATTAAAATTCTTTAATTTTAAACTGCTTGCAAATCAAAGTATTTTAAAGATCCTTCAGCAGGGGTTTATTGTAATACTATCCAGGAATGCTGACCTGGATTAAATGCATAATCCGTACAGGGGAAGAACTAATGACACAATCAATTTTATTTAATATAAAAAAAAGCGAAACAACTAGAAGCACCTGTGCCTCTACAGGAGAAAATTTTAACTTGCTGCAAGGGTACTTTAAACAATCATAAGCCCATCCTTTCAAGCTTCGGGCAAGCCCCTTTTTACATGTGCATGCTGCTTCCACATATCGATCTCGCGATTATCATTCGGCTCCACCACCTCCTTTTTTCGGAGTTTTCGTATTATGAGGAGGGTATGAGTTCTAATATAAAATGTTATTGGTTTCACACACATAACTGTGTTACTTATCCGGACAACTACGAAAAGACTACAGTCATCCGTCTCCCAACACATTCTACCCAACCGTAATTTTCAATCTTTCTAATATTTAAATCATCTTGAAATAGCTTGAATCAAAAATTTTAAGAACAAATGATTTTATTAACAATTTATTCTCCTGTATATTTTCTGTCAACTAAGGCTATTATGGATTATATTGCTATATCTCTCTTCTTCTAATCTTGATCTGTGGACATATATGTGAAAAAACATTATTTTCAAAAATTTTGTGATGGCAAAAATGCTTTATCAAAACTTTCGGGTACTTATTTCAATGGTTGAATCGGATTTCTGTTTAAATTGCAGATATTTAAAGATTTTAATTGAAGTTAGCTATATTTTGTCTTTATATATGATATTTAATTCAATGTCTCAATATAGAACCTAGAGAATCTGATTTTTTATATTACATTTTTTGGGTTGAGTGTATGTGCCCTTTAATTGGAAATGGGTTTAGAATGAAGCTATATTTATCTAGGTTGTCTGAATCTTTATTACCTTTTGGTGTAATAAGGAAACTAAAAAAATAGATTTATTTTCACTATATTGCTATAGCTAGTGAAGGATCAATGAAAATATTAGTTTTACATGAATTGATAAAAATTCCATATGGTTAAAGAAAACTTGGCTCGAAACTAGAAAAACACGAAGCAGATCACTTTAAATTCGAGGCTAGACTTATCATACCCTGGATACCTTCGATAAATAGAAGCACCATATGTGTTTGATACCCAAAGTGGAAGGTATTTACTCCTATTTTATTAACAAATATCAGCCATCTAAAAACCAAGCGCCATACTGGATTTCTATGTGTCGTAAATGCTCGGCATTACGCCTCTATCTCCTAACTACTGACTGCTGTCTTTCATATTTATATAATTCATACAAATTTTTAAAAATCCATGAACAAGATAGTTGATCTCTTCAGAGAAACACCAAGTTCTCGTATTTTGAAGTGCATATTTAACCGAAGACTGCATGAAAATGCTTCCTTTCTTGTTCTGGTTTAATATCATCTTGAATAGCTAGAATTCAACTAAATACATTTTTTCATGTAATCAAAGGCAATTACATAAATAATGAATTGGGATCTTTCTGAAGTTACAAATTTCGCGATTATAGAAATTTTCGTATAAGTTTTTTCATTGGTTTTCAATTGTATTTCGCATCATTATTTCAATTGCTTATTTGAGCAAAGATCTATTCTTTTTAGCTCGAAACAGTTGACCATACGTCTCAAAAATTCCTTGAATATTCTGAATCCTTTCCAATATTTTCAGAATTTGTGAAAACCGATTTTTTATTTAAGATTTCATCATTAATGAGATCTCAAGAATTTTCATCTCTGATTCACAACGAAACTACGGATAGTGAAATCATTTAAACATTGTTAAGTCAAATTTAAAAGGTCATTTGCAGTATAAGGATCTTTATCGGTTAAATTGTTATCTACTTCCATTTGAGAAGGATTAATCAATATATTCGTTTTCAAACAGCAAAGCGATTTTTGTAAATATTAATAAATTCAATTCAATCACAAATTTGATTAATTTTAACAAGAAAATTTCTTACTTTATAATAGTCTTGCTATTGATAGATGAAACCTGGTTTAAGAGAAAAGCTATTTTCTTTGTATTTTTAACCTCTAAAATTCTATATGAAGCGAAAAATCTACTACTTAGGAATCTTGATCTCTATCACCATCATTAAATATATGTAAATCAATGAATTATAAAATTCTTCAATAAGTAATTGTAATCAGGAAATTTTACAGTAAAATTTTGTAAGATTAAAATTGATTATTTAGTAGAGCAGAGGCTAAAATGAAAATTATAACTATAAACAATGCAAGGTTGTTAATAACAATCCTATTTATTAAATATCGATTTAATTTCCATTAAAGCAAAGTTCAATTTCTGACGAAAAGTCAGCAACCACAATAATTAGTATCATTATAATGCATTCATTGCAGATAAACTACTGATCAGCGAGAAATTATCATGGCCTAGATTTAGCATCTAAAATATTTCAATAGTTATCATTAATACATCAGGATAGATTATAATCCAATAAAAAATAACATGGCTATTGAAGGATGATAATTACATGCATACCTTAATCGTTGTGGAGTGACGAAAAATGAATTCTTCATAAAACCTTGTCTATTTGCATTTGAATCTGTGCCTATTGTATAAATTTTGGCTTTCGTTACTTCAGTGATACTTTGTTCAAGCAAGCAATGTCACCTTTATATCGAAAATGGGTAGATTATACACCTCATTGAACATCTACAAAAGGATGTCCAATAGGAAAGATCCTAATCTTCTTGAAGTGATGTATATTGAATCTCTTTACACATGTAATCATCAACATTAAATTTTTTGATTACATCACAATAATCAAGATAATTCAGGTGTTAT
>JAWNLH010000849.1:0-10943 GCA_035042485.1 Drosophila cyrtoloma | reverse complement strand
AGCTACTGATTTAACAAATTCGAGAAAAACTGGTACCTGTAATATAGATGACAAAAACTCATTACATCAGGAGCAAATCTCACCAGTAGATAAATCCATAGAACCAACTCATTTTTCACTTATTCCTTTACACAAAAGATTAGAAAAATATAGACTTATCCGTAAACAAATATTTAATAAGATAGATAATTTCAAATTTATAGTGAAGCCGAAACGCTCGACAAAACCCCCAAGAGAGTTTTGGAAAGTCGTCAAGCGTAACCGGATAAAATGTATTTCTGCTATTTTTCTCAACTCGCAAAATAGATTATTAACAAACGTAACAATCGAAGGCCAGAAGTATATCGCATTATTAGATTCGGGAGCCAGGATAAGTTGTATTGGGGGAAACGCTGCAAAACGCACAGCAAATTCAAGAAGTGTGCAAGAACAATTCAGACAGCGAACGGAACCGTTAGTAAGGTAGTAGCTAAGCTCTAAACAAATATAAGCTATCGAGATTGCGCTGCTGACCTTGAATTATTTATCATTCCAGAACTTAAACAATATGTTTACCTTGGTATAGACTTCTCGGAGAAATTCGGACTTTTAAATAAGATCACCCTATCGGCAGAAGTATCAGAATTAGATGTCGGAGCTTCAAACAATACCGAAGACCAAACATTTCATGCCCTATCTCTAGAAGAAAGAAAACGTCTTGACAAGGTAATAAAGATGTTCCCATCATTCAGTACTGAGGGATTAGGTCGAACTAGCTTAACATCTCATTCAATAGACGTTGGATCAGCTACTCCAGTTAAACAACGACATTGGCCTGTATCGCCAGTTATTGAGAAAATAATGTTTGCAGAAGTAGACAATATGCTTTCACTGGACGTCATTGAGCAGTCGACAAGTCCCTGGAGTAGTAATTGTGTGTTAGTAAAGAGGGGAGACAAATACAGATTGTGTCTTGATTCTAGAGAAATTAATAAAGTGACTAAACGTGATGCATATCCCTTGACGCAAATTGATGGCATTCTGAGCCGTTTACCGCCCGCTCGATTTATCACCGGCTATAGAGACCATTATACCAATATAAAATGATGCCGTTCGGCCTTTGTAATGCTGCCCAAATTTTATGTTGCTTAATGGATCGAGTTATCCCAGCTCATCTACGTACTCGTGTATTCGTTTACTTAGATGATTTATTAGTTTTGTCCCATGATTTCGATTCTCATTTAATTCTATTGCAAGAAATAGCTTTAAATTTACGAAAAGCTAATCTTACTATTAAAATTAGTAAATCGTACTTTTGCATGACAGAAATTACATACTTGGGTTAATCATCGGGGAGGGTCAAATAAGAACAAACCCAGACAAAATAAAAGCAATTTCAGAATTTTCGGTGCTTATATATATTTGATTCTAATTGAAAACATTAATTTAAATTGTTCCAAGTTACCAGACTGAGAGTAATTGATAATTATGTTTACAAGAACCGAGTTCGCGATGGAGGATAAAGCACAAGAAGACTTAAGTTGGAAACTCTGGGTTCCATCAGGACTAATTACCGATGTTTTATATAAAGCTCATGACGCACCAAACTCAGCGCATTGTGGGATGAGTAAGATGGTTGAAAAACTAAAAAGATACTTATTCTGGCCACGTACGGTCAGTCAAATATGAACATATATATCGGAATGTGAAATATGCCGCACTACTAAAAGTCCAAATATAGTTCTGAAACCTCCAATGGGAAAGCCATTCACCTCTGATAGACCATTTCAGAAGTTATACATTTATCTGTTAGGACCTTATCCTCGTACGAAAACCGGTAATATTGGGCTACTCATAATTGTGGACCACTTTACTAAGTTTCATTCACGGCACCAAAAATTTGTGATTATCTTGAAGGATCACTCTTTTACACTTTTGGAGTACCAGAAGTTATCCTGACTGATAATGGATCACAATTTAAATCTAGTATTTTTCAATCATTCCTTACTAGCTTTGGTATAACACAAAAGTGCACAGCCATATATTCGCCACAAGCTAATGCGAGTGAGAGATTAAACCGATCAGTCATAGCCGCAATTCGTGCTTATATTGGTAAAGAACATACTAACTGGGACACAAATTTAAATGCCATTAGTGGAGCGTTAAGAGCTACGCTACATAGAAGTACTGGATACTCTCCTTATTTCCTGTCATTCGGTCAGAATATGATTCTAAATGGGAAAGATTATGGTATATTAAGGAACTTAAATTTGGTAAGCGACGATACCAGATTAGACTATGCTGACAAATTACAACTTATGAGACAAAAAGCAAAACAAAATGTAAACAAGGCTCACGAAGCAAACGCGCGGAAATACAATCTGCGCTGTCGCGAAATTCAATTTAAAGTCGGAGATTCAGTGTATGCCCGAAACTTCGCTCAGAGTAATGCTATCAAAAAGTTTAATTCTAAATTAGCAGCTGTGTTCATCGCAGCCAAAATCCATAAGAAACGTAGTTCATATTATTATGAGTTAGTAGACGATAAAGGAAAGAATCTCGGAGCTTATAATTTGAAAGACATACAATATAAAAATTAGCTCGTAGCGACAGTATTGTTCCAGATAATATTTCTACGAGTAAGTATCGTTTCATTATATGTGGCAGTGGGGGGTGTAGTAGTCGTTCAATAATAATATTTTTTTTGTAAAATTTTTGGTCCACTCTAAATTAGTTGCTGGTGATTAGGCGGCCGCTCAAGCGAAGAGATATGCAGATAACCGAATAGAATAAAACCACTTAAAACGCAGCACGAAATCGCTCACTCAAGAAGCGCTCAGCAAGATGCTTTTCAATAGGCGTACGGTTCAAACGAGGTCTTGCTGCGGTCAAACTGTCAAGGTTATTGAAGGCAAGAAGTCGTGTACCTAGCAAATCGAAAGTGAATAAAATAAAAGACGTGATTGTAACTCCAAAGGTTACAGTCCATTATATATATATATATATATAATATTGTGAAAGTGCGGTAGAGAATAAAAGTTATGTTAGAGCAATTGGTGAAAGAAAAATATTCGGCCTAACCAATTCAAACCGTTCTAGGCAATTTCTTTGAGAAAGAGTAAAGACCAGACCTGCCACCATTTCGAGCCAGCTACATGCGGTTAATAATTTACACCGAGGGAATGATATAACCCGACAAAGATGCAATTAGATGGCCTTATTCCATTGAGTCGACACCGGAAGCGTCGCTAGTCAACGGGACGGAAGTGCGAAAGAGCGTTTAACCCAAGAGAGCAACTTCATCCGACGTATCCCGACTGAGCGGATATTCGCTATTGTCCAAACAGTTTGAAGTCAAATAATTCCGAGATTATTATCAGCTAGTGCCAGATGACCTTAAAAGTTAATCCACAAAAACGTAAATGA
The DNA here is from genome assembly GCA_035042485.1 of Drosophila cyrtoloma. Classification (NCBI taxonomy): domain Eukaryota; kingdom Metazoa; phylum Arthropoda; class Insecta; order Diptera; family Drosophilidae; genus Drosophila; species Drosophila cyrtoloma. The sequence continues at coordinate 7,538 of JAWNLH010000849.1, read as the reverse complement.
TCAGTTCGGCTGCGTTGCGCACGCGCCTACTTACAAACATACATACTTCTTGGGCTAAAGTTCCTATCAGCTTTTGTGTTTTGTATAAGCGTGGATAAACAGTCAATAAAACTTAAGCAGATCATAAAATTTGAACAGATCATAAAGTTTGAGCAGATCATAAATCTTCTAAATTCAGCATATTCGAGAAGCTCAACTCGTAATTGGTGACATGCTCTAAATTATTTTGAGTGTCTCACGTAATCACTGATAGTAAGAAATTAATCGTTGAAGTTTTTTTATATTAATATGTTCATTGTCGTATAAATTTGTAAATATGTCATTGTAAGATGAAGTAGTTGATGCATTAATAATTTAACAATACACTGGCTGATATTAAATCAAACGGATGGTTAAATGTAAATTATATATATATATGTGTTTCCTAATGTTTTAAATAATTTTTCAAATAGCTTCATCTCTACGTCGACGAATATTAGGCCCAACGATCGATCCATTTCAAAAAAAAAAAAAACAATCAACATAGAGTGAGTAAAGAACTAGCTATAATGTAGGTACATAAACAATTAGATATGTACGACCTACTTGGTAAATAAGGGAAACCATATACATATATCAAAAAAAAAAAAACAGGACTGATCCACAGCCAAATACGCCATGTAACGACCAATATCTAAAAACGTATTCAATATATATATAAGCCTTAAATATAAGTAATGCATTCTAAAGTTGAATTTGAACGTGAAGCCGTATAGAAATACTGAGAAAATAATGAAGTTTAAATTTAATAATGATAATAATTAATTAAAAAAAGAAGATGAAGGAGAATCTATATATCATATGATAAAAGAATGTTTAAATATGAATTTACAAAAAAACAATGTACTTATAGATTATAGTTCAATTATATAATAGAAAATATAATTAAGAGTAATGTTCACAACCTACCGAACTAAGTTAAGGAAGAATACATGAATTTGAAAGCAATTTAAAATGAGGTGCTGAGGAGTAGTATTTGTCTGTCAAGTATCCATGCTAAGTTTTTACAGAATGTGGTAGAATTTTAAGAGTACGTCCAAGGGATAATGTAATAAATTGATGTCATTATCATGGTAGGGTGGGTAGAGAAGAGGGACAACTACCATCTGTGTTCCCTCTAGCAGGACTAGTGTCTCAATATAGTTATAGGACGTGTCGGCGTCTCCCATAATTGAAAATTGAATTTCAGTAACCCAAGTTGTTACTTGTTTTGTAAACGCGCACTAATTAAATGTGGCACAGTACATCCGTATTGTTTGAGTGAGAAAGAACCCCGATAATCCGGCGAGCTAAGACGAGCATAGCGAGAGTGCGCATCTTGAGCTCAACAATATACCGGTCGCTTAAATTGGCAGTTCCATTAGCCAATCATTAGTAAAGACCATATAAGTTATCCTAAAAGAAAAATAGATTATATAAAAGAAATAATACCCTGGTACACTACAATCTCTCTCGTGTTCCTTAGGAAATAAATAAGATTGTGAGGCTTCTCACTCATTTTATAGCCTGGGGGGACATTTAAAGCGAACTCATGCAATACATGACTTGGTTCTGCATTAACATATGACCCGCTTACAATATTACATTCTATTCGAATTGTATTTACTTTTAAAATATCAACAGGCTGGTCTGAGATGTGTATAGAATTCGGTGTTAGTACTTTTTTATTAAACCCGAATAATTGACCAATAGTATTCCATTTGTTAATATATATAGGATGTTCCTTAGTTGAAATCATTACCAGAAGGGTATTGTTATTACTATCGATGAGAGGGTGTTTTAATTGAATTGGTTCACACTCTCCGATATGAAATACATTATAATCATGATCAACGTTTTGAACGAGTCATACGTGTGGAAATCAATGAATTCACACTTATAATTGACCTTCTATTCAATGGATGATTTGTTTTCCCTCGATTAGAAGGCCCAGTGTTAAAATCGATCTATCAGAAATACTTTTATGGGCAGATCGTTACTCTCTTGTAAGACTTTGAAGAATAAAGAACAATTAAATGGTAGTGCGCTTTTATAAATTAATTGGTAGCAAAGCACAGCTCTATCGAGATAGAGGTCTTTTTGATATAATAATCAAGTCCTTCCCAATTGAGCTACATATACCAAGTTATCAGTTCTGTAGTCCAGGAAAAAAGCTCGAAAGTCGGTTGGAAAGAGGCTATACGGGAATGAATCCATTAAATGCTGCTGGTAGGGAGCACGATATAGCTTATTGTAATAATAAAGATTTGAGAAATCGTCAAATAGCTGATTCAAATCTGGCAGAAAGAGCGTTGAAGCGTATAAAGGCCTCTGATAGTACTCTTGGGGAACGAGCCGCTGCTTATTACGTAACCAACATAATGAAAGCAAAGAAAAATTTCGTATGGAACTCAATCAAAGAGACTATAAATAAGCGAGAGAGTCTGGCGTAACCCTCCGCGAAATACTTTGATACCATAAGGTATATAAATAACAAAGAACAGGGTGGGTGTAGCCAAGAATTTCTGTCCAAGCTCGTCTTTTAAATTGAGGTAGATATGAGCTAGTAACGTTCGTCCAATTTTAATTACGGCAATCTTAAATTACGGCGATATGGTATTTTGGAAATTTTGGGAGCGAGTGGCCGTGGCCGATTAAATTGTTAGAGAATGTTCCCAGTAAGTTGGTAACAGAAGCTATTGAATTACGGGATATATAGGTTTCTTGGAATTTTGGAGGCGTGAGTGGGCGTGGGCAAAAAACATTTTGGATTACGATCCTGCCAAGTTTGGTAACTGTGGCTCTTAAATTGCGGGCGATTAGCTTTTATAGTTTATTTGGGAAGGCGTGGGCGTGGTGCAGGATTTTTTTCCGGATTTTTGAAGGGCGTTACTAGCAATGTACCTTTCAGTTTTAGTGACTCTAGCTATCAAACTGTGTGAGATATATGGTCTTATCGATTTACACCACCTGGTGTGTCTGTTTAGGGAGGTGGAGTGGGCGTGGCCATCCAATTTTTTTTATCGATTTTTAGGGGAGTTATTTCCCAACTAATTCCATAACAAAAAGGAAGTATTAGGAAGTTATAAAAGTTGGGGACGTTTAAAAAATATTTTGGAATTTTCGAAAGTGTAAATATGGGTAATATATAGTAATATAGTCAATATATAATTGGTACCATGCTTTGGTTAGAAATTCGGTATTAATCTTACCTGAGTATATTTTGTCGAACAAAATCGAGCGAACGCTTAGAGCTTGCCACCAAAGCATTAAGAATTTTAGAATTGTAATATGAAAAAATATCCATGCAATCATTACGCAAATGATGAAGTTCATATCGTATATTCTCATAATTCCGAAATTGTAATGTCTTTAGCACATCGTCTGGGGCCAAGTATATAGTTCGGTATATTTTGTGAAATTGAATAAAATCCCATTTGTCAATAGGTAAAAACGACTCTGTGCGCCAATTGGTGTCGTTTAATTTTTCCGCTGGCAGCTGGAAGACACGCCGTCCTTTTGAATCATATTGCTCAAAGTCAAGAAGATCAATAAACATGTTTATAATATCGATGACAGCACGTTCCATGCATATAGATGTCTTTTCTAGTATACGTTCTGTCGAATACGGGAGGTTGTTTATAAATTCACATTCTTTTAATCTTACTCACCAATTTTAACTCTGAGCTTATTGCTCTCCTCAACAAATTGATAAGAAGCGACTGGTTCATTTGGTATATATACATATAAAATTTCCGATATGTTATAAATTTCTTGCATAACTCGGAGTTGTTCGATGTCTAAAATCAAGCCAAAAAATGTTTCTACCTCTCGTATTTTCTGCAAATTTAAAATAAAACTGTATTTCCACTATTTATTCAATTAATTTATTTTTCTACGTACCAAACATACTTTTCCTAAGTAATCTTCCAAATTTCTTGATATCCACGTCACCGAAGATAATGAAGGCTTTAGCATAACTGATATTTCTTGTAATCGAAAACGCATAATATTAATAAAAACTGGCGTCAGCGATGAGCGCAATCTATCTAATCGATGCAAAGTTATTTTTAAAGTGTTGAATGGATTTAAAATATGTTCCTTGCAATAAGCCACCGCAGAAGCCATATTAGGAATTTCCAAGCGAAGTTTCCACATCCATTCAGTCTCAGATATAAGTTGAAGAATTGAACTGTCCAAATTGATCATATATAAGGACTCGTCCTTATTCACTGTTAGAACAGGTACATTTAACGCACAGCGAACTTCTTCAACGTAGTCAAACCAGGCCTTGTGGTAAGCCATTTCATAATGACAAATAATTCCATTCATATAGTTGTAATATCGAACTGTTCGATGTGCCTTTTTATGAGCAAGCACACAATGTCGTAGTCTTAATGTCTGCATAGGCATATCAATTTTTTTAAATATGGATCTAATCCAAACAATGCGACCAGCTACCGGTGGCAGATTTCGAGGAATGAATGGGTTACCGCGCTCCTCGTTATAAACATCCTTTAGGAATAACATTTCCTTTTCTAACATTTCAGCAACTTTGAAATATCTTCGATCTAGACATAAACATTCTAAGTGCAATGCTTCGAATCGCTTTAACACCAGAATCATTGATTCGGCCGTTGGGCATTCGTTTGCAAGTAATTTTACAAACTGCTGCATACCTACCTCGGCCTTTTCAACCTCTCTTACAAATTCTTTAAAGTCTACATCAAATTTTTCAATTCGATAATTTAACGGGTCATACAACTTGCTACTTATAGTTATACGTGAAGTTTTTATCATTGTATTAAATTTTTCCATTCCACAGATTAATATATGATCTAAAATTGAATATATAATTTCAGTATTTGCAATAGATTTGATCTTTTCCAGACGATGTAGGAATTTTTCCAAACAAGTAAATATGTAAACAGATGACACAGTCCAGGGTCTTTCACTACTATTAATCATTTCCTCCACTGTATTAATATATATATTTTTGAAGTTATCCATAACGTCTCTACATTTTTCAATTTTTTCAATTATTTCAATTGATGATATCTCCCAAAGCCTTCTATGCGTATTGTCAGTAATAAAATTTTTGCTTGTAATGGTAAGCTGGTTTGAAATTTTAACCATAAGTCCTGTCAAATTAACTGAAGTGTTAAAGTAATGCGCTGTTTTGCAAACGTTACGAATAGCTACCATGAGACCTGGCAAACTACTTATAATATCTTCTGGTGAAGAACTATAAAAGTAAAGTCTTTATTTTAAACCAACTTATTATTTTGTATTATTATTTTTTATGTTACCGGTATAGAGGATCCCAAAACTTCTGCAATGATGAAATGAATCGCACATTATCTTTTGCTTCGTTGAGCGCTAATGTAACCTGGTTATCTATTTTATCCCAGCGCTAGACATAAATAAAAGTTAAGAAACAATCCAATGGTAATTAATACGTTTACTTACATTGAGAAGTTTTGATGAACGTGACAGGGTTAGGCAATCCTTATGATTATTAAACGCACGCGATGTTACAAACTCTGTCACAAAAGTTAACTTAGCTAGCATTTGGCGCCAATTTACCAACATGTGTAACGGGCCTACGTCTGGAGGGTCGCGTTGTATCTGCTTTCCTTCTACGAGTATTCCTTGTATCTGTCGTAGCCATTTCTCAAAATAACGTTCTACTAAATTAACGCGGCTCACAATTTTTGAGCTAGCTTCTATTTGCCATTTTGCTAGCAAAAAACCCTTGAAAAGATCATGTGAAACGTCAAAATTTACACGAGAAGATACAATCGCATCTGAAGATTTAAGAAAAGTATTATACATATTTAAAATATGAAAAAACTTTTGAAGCTGCTCCTTTTCAGCAAGGCCAAAATCGGTAACTGCCTCAATAGACGGCTTAAGAACCTGTTCCACAAATGTTTTCACGACATTCAAACACGAATCATGCCCTTCTGCATTGATCATAAACATAGCTACTTCTTCGCTTACAGAGCGATTTTCAATTGGCTTGTCATTTTGTTGCCTATACACTATAATCCACTTACCAATTAATCTAACTGTACCAGCGGACAAGCAGATTGCGCGATGTATCAATGAATGTCTCAGTTTGTCCTGATAACGTCCAGAATCCACTGGATAGCCCACCATATCAGCGTTGCTCAGCATTACAGCCATAGGTCCATTTGTTTCAAATAGTTGGTTAAGGTTATCGACATAAAGACTCTCATCCACTATGCCAGTTACTACTTCTTCGGCATCTGTACCTAGCAAATCTCCACAAATCTCTAAAACATATCTTTGATTAGCACCAAGGCTGGATAATCTTTGCTGTCGCATTTCGCGAAGCAGCTGAAAGCGCTTGCGCTGCTGCTCTTCACTCTCTTGCTCACTAATGCTGGGCCGACGTGCTGCTCGCTTAAGAATTGTTCTTGAAACCCCAAAGAGCTTTCTAAGACGTTTAACATTACGTTCTGGATCCATTTCTTTGTTTCCAGTTTTAAAAAATTTTTGATTTGATTTATACACAAATTTTTTCAAATGTGATTTTTGAGCAAGAAATTACATGTCGCATTGAAAAGAGTTCAAATAATTTCTTTGAGTTAACTGTCTATTTAAAAATCGAGCAGTCTGGAGTTTCGACCAGCTTTCTGAATACCAACTGATCACAGGTAGCAAAGAAACAGGTTTTTAACCACTCAATAATCTCATATACGCTTTTGACAGTTGGTAACTCAGTCGCTGAAAGTGCGGGATATATAGGTTTTTGTATTTATTGGGGGAGGTGTTGGCACGGTCAAGACATTTCCTAATCAATCTTATGAGGAGGTTCCTTGAAACTTGGCTAGCTCAAGCTCTAAAATTTGGGCGGATATACGCTTTCTCGATTTTTGAGGTCGTCACCACTAACTATATTACTTTGGGGTGGGAGTAGCCACAAACTTACAACATGACGGACACTACACAAAATCAAAATACTCTATACATTCAATGTCTGAGTATAATAAACACTAGTGGAAAAAAAATTTAAAATTAACAAAAACCCAGTGAAAATGTTGAAGTCGTAACCGACTGCCAAATTTAGAGAATTTTGGTAACTGCAGTGAGCTTGGGTTCCACCCAAATTTAGATAAGGTTGCTAGTAATCTATCTCTTAAATTACTTGAGATACAGACTTTGTAAATGCTGGGGAGTGAGTGGGGGTAGGCGAACAAATTTTGGAGGAGATTCATAGCGACAGTCAAATTTGGCAAATGTAGATTTCAAATTATGAGAGATGTAAGCTTTGATCGCTTTAGGTGGCTAGAGTGGGCGTGAACTAAAAATGATCCACCCTTTGAAGGGATTTACTAAGCAAATTCCGTTGTTGGTGAATCTGGCTTTAAAATTATGTGAGATATATGGGTTAATTATTTATAACAGAGTTCGATTTTAGCTTTCCCAGCGTATGGTCACACTAAAATTTTCGTAGCGAAAAAGATCTTTATTTTATATTTTAATTTTTTTGA
>JAWNLH010000846.1:0-13154 GCA_035042485.1 Drosophila cyrtoloma | reverse complement strand
CACATGACTGCATATGACCTCTGACAGTTCAACTGAAGAAGCCTGCTAGACATTTTAATGTTTAGCACTCGCTCGCGCCACAATTGCACTGTACACGGGGCAAGCTGGAGACATCATAAGATGCTCGGACGGCTTCCCCTTGAACGCACAATTGCGACAGTTCAATGCATTGCTGCACTGAGCCACGCGATGACCCATTTGGCCGCAGCGACGATAAACGTCTTGCTTAAGCCGGCATTCCGCTACCTTATGGTCGAAGCCAAGGCAACGGTAGCAACCCACTACCGGGTCAAAGTTCCTCACTCGAAATGAGAACCATTTGACGTAGCAGCGTCCGACATCCAAGAGGGTTTGCATGGCCAGCCCAGCACCCTCGATAACAACATTCTCTGCTGCGCTACCCTCCTTCGACCAAGGCTTATTCGCAATGCGGACGCCTTTAGTAAAGGCCTCTTTTGACATCTTGTCCTTGAGGTTCAACTCATATAACTCAGCCATGAACTCGTCAGGCGAGATTACAGAGTGAACGCCCTGCACAACCACTTTCGGCCCCAGTCTCTCTTTCACGCTCACTTCAAGCCCCACCTCGCTGAATCTTGCGTTCCCCGCAATCTTCTTCCGCTCGGCAACGGATGGGGTGCGAATAATCGCTCCACCATCCCGCAGAGGTTACACCTCATGCACACGCACACCTAAGGTAGGCCCTACCTCCTTCACTACCTTGTCAACCACGTCCTTGCCGGTCTTACCAGCAGTTTTGCTGCGTACGACCAAGGACCAGGTCTCGACTGATCGAGGCATCTCCGGGGCAGACGACATTGTCGACACGGGGCCCCCCAATGCACGGCTGCCGGCGAAACTCGCGTTTGGCCACCCGTCGCATTGAAGCGAACGGCCTCCAAACGCCCCTTGAGGCGCTCGTTTTCCGCCATTAGCGAGAACAGCAGCTCCTCATACTGCGTCGAGTAGTCTAGGATACTACTGACCAGTACCCCCGTCGTACACTCTAGGAGCGCACACTGCATCAGCTCCGCGCTAATCGCCTTCATTTTCTCAATCGGCGTTCCCTTCCGCTTCAGCGGCAGCACATTGTTCGCCGAACACACAGCAATGGGCTCCTCCACAGCGGGAACACCGGCACTCACACGAGGCGTGCCCGAATCGCACGCCTCTCCTTTCTCTCTTGGCACTCTAAGGGTAACCACGAGATTACCCTCCGAGCGCCGCCCATCCACATTCTTACCGGCTGAGTCCACAGCCGTCTCGGAAGTTGCCTTCCTCAACTGCTGCTTGGTCAGCACACCCCTCCTCCGTACCACAACATCGTTCGACGCATCGGAGGACACCGACGTGTCGTCATCTGACGTGGCGGCATCACCGCACCTGCAATCTAAAAATAGATTAACACTCACACACACGTAAAAAAGCACAGATAAGAATTCACACACGCACAGAAATAAACACTTTTCGCAGAGCGAACGCAAATGGGAAAGCGAATATAAAAACAAGCGCAACTGATAAGCGCTTAAATGTAAACAAGATCCCGTTACTCAAAAGCACCGTTATCTCTGTTTAACCGCGATAGCAAAGACACGTCCGTTCGTCACCAAGTCTCAACTCGTACTGATTGATAGGGACATTAAGTCGTTGTGTCTTACGTGAGCACCTGCCGTAATGGCTTAATCTCACTGTGCGAAGCACAGCCGCCTCTAGGCGGCCAGCTGATATCCCCAACAACAGCGCTGAGAGCCGAGGGCCGAGGGCCGAGACCGCCCCTGAACACCCAAACGCCCGTGGTACCGGATCAATCCTCCGGTCAGAACTCGTACCACTAAGGATACTTCCAGTTTTGCTCCATAAAGCCGGGACTGGTGACCCCCGAACGCAACTCAGCATTCCATTCACACACCCCCACATTCATACCCCCATCATACATTCAACATTCACCCAACTTCTTCACGTCTGAGACGTCGTCTGGCAAATGCAGCCCGTGCAAACTCACTCATTCTTCTTACCCCTTCACAAGTGGAGAGCACTTGACTTACGTCAAACCCACCATTACCCCGCGTTATCCCAAGCACACTTAGATCTCTCAGATCTGCATACAAAGGGCACTCACAGAGGACATGTTCCCATGTCTCTCCCACCCAGCCACAAGGGCATTCCGGGCTATCACAGAGCCGTCTTGAATGCAGGAATGCATTCAGCGACCCGTGACCCGTCAACAAAAATCCAAAACTCAAGTGAAGCCTGAAGTCTGGACGGTCAACAACAAATGTGACCTCCCGAATAAACCTATGAGTGACCCTCCCATTCTCGCTAGTATCCCATCTGACCTGCCAGTCAGACAGAACACACTCATTTAATAATTTCTTACACTCACTAAGCCCTAAACTCTCCACATCCCTATCCGCTAACCATTCACCCTGCAGCAACGGCAGCCGCCTCTTGATCCTATAGCTCAGGCTTCGACGCCTGATCCCTAAGTCCAGAGGGGCTACTCCTAACAATACCTGCATTGACTCCGTAAAGACAGTGCGGCACACAGGCAAACACCCCAACAACATAACACGCTGGCAAGCCAGCACATTCTTTCTGCCTACAACAGTCGAAACTACTCTACACCACACAGACGATCCATAAGTTGCGCAAGCAACAAATAGACTATCGTATATGATGCGAGCAGCCGATCTGCTGAGGCCCCAATCACTTCTCAAAATCCGACGCACTTGTCCAACCAAACTGAGCAATCGTCCTTTCGCATATGCGATAGGAGGAGTGAAACACATCCTCTCGCCAAACACAATGCCAAACACATACCTCAGGCTGACACTATTTAGTCTGACCATTGGAGGTCGACTACGTGACAATCTGCCCTTAAGCAACATTGTCACGGTCTTGTCCATTGCCAGACCGACGCCAACACTGAGACCCCACTCATACACAACTTGCAAGTACGCTGCCGCACTTGCCTCCACATCCGCTCGCGATTGCCCTTCAACCAAAATTAGCAGGTCGTCCGCATACGCACAACACTTGCATAAACGCTCGAGCTGCCATAGCAAGGTATCCATCATGAGGTTCCATATAAATGGACCACAGATGGAACCCTGCGGGCAGCCACGAACAACATTCAGACTAACACTTTCATTCCGACCTACAGCACACGCTCGTCTACCAGAGAAATAGCTCTCCCAAATAGCCAATTCCCGGCAGCCACATTCATTCAACCTCTCCAACACACTCGGCCAACTCAAGTAATCAAACGCCCCTTTAAAATCAACAAAGATGCCTAGAATATACCTGGAGTTGCTGGACTCAACGGAGTCACTTACAAATCTCCACGCATCTTCCACACATCTGCCCTTCCTAAAACCAAATTGCCGATCTGACATTTGGCTACTCACTCTCTCTTGAAGCCTTTCAACCATGACTCTTTCCAGCACTTTACCCAGCACCGGTAGGAGACTGATGCCCCGAAAGGAACGAGGATTGCTCCTGACCCTATCGGGCGACTTCAAGAGCACAATCACCTTTGCACACTTCCACTCATTGGGGAAATATCCCTCATTCATACACTTTCCATACATTACATTCATATAGTCTGGAATTGACTTCCAGACACTCTTACACATTTCCCCAGTAAAACCATCCATACCAGGTGACTTTCTCGACTTTAACATCGAAAAAGCCACCTCCAATTCACTATCCAGGAGCGGGTCAACATCACTAACCACACTTGGTGGTAAGTTCTGATGATCCGCTCTAGGGAAGAACTCGTTCAGTAAGACATTCATACAATCCCTCCATGCCGTTAACTGAGTGTTACCGACACGGAGGCCACTTACATCCGTTTCCCTACGCCTACCTCTCACAACTTTATAAGCACGACCCCAGGGGTCGTCCTTATTGCGCTCCAAAAAGGAACGCCATTCATCCTCTTTCACTCTTACAAGCATTTGCTTGTACTCATTCATAGCCTGGCTGTAAGCTAACCTAAGTTGGCCAGCGTTCTCAGCATTGGTAGATCTGGCCCTTTGGAATCGCTTCCTCAGAGACCGAACCGACCGACGCTTAACGCTCAACTCATGCGACCACCACTTCACTCATTTGAGGTTGACCTTTCGGTGCCTCTCAAACAAGCGATCATTCGCACAAGTCACCCACTTATTCACACACACGACCTGCTCATCCACATTCATTGTACTAATAGTGCTAAGCGGAACTTGCGTTGCCGCTTCACTCACAAATATCCCATGAAGGGGCCAATTCGCACCACAAGTGCGCCAGCGATTACCCCCATCCCTTTCACGCACGGTGGTGTAAGTGATGACAATCTCAATCGGATTGTGGTCACTCACACCGTGTCCACCCAGTACACTCCATTCAAAACCATACACTCTCGTTGCTGCCACATTCACAGAGTGACATCAATGTCACTCTGACCCATTGGACCCGCAAACGTGTACCACTCGCTGGGTTCGTTAACGACCCGGACATCCTGGGACACAGCCCACTCGGCCATCACCTCACCCCTAGAGCGGTTCAAATACCTAGATGCTCTAGATATCTTACTGAACCACAAAGGGGACGGTGCATTCGCGTCAATACCAAGGATGACGGGAACGCTACTAGCCAGTAGTAGCACCTCATCCATATACGCGATATACGGTTCGAGGGGATTCCCGAACTTACAGTATACGCTCACTACATACATTTTACCAAAATTGCCACTAAGGCTCACACACACACCCCAGTCAGTCGAATTCACAACAGTGCATTCGATACTGACATCATTCACAACGACAGCAGAATTGGCCCTGCTGTCAGGAAATACCCGCATACCCGCATACCCGCGGGCAATCCCCGTACGCAACCATTTGCCACATAGGGTTCCTGCAACAGGGCAACTACGCTGCCTCTTCCCACAATCATTCTACCCACATCACACATGACTGCATATGACCTCTGACAGTTCAACTGAAGAAGCCTGCTAGACATTTTAATGTTTAGCACTCGCTCGCGCCACAATTGCACTGTACACGGGGCAAGCTGGAGACATCATAAGATGCTCGGACGGCTTCCCCTTGAACGCACAATTGCGACAGTTCAATGCATTGCTGCACTGAGCCACGCGACGACCCATTTGGCCGCAGCGACGATAAACGTCTTGCTTAAGCCGGCATTCCGCATTCCTTATGGTCGAAGCCAAGGCAACGGTAGCAACCCACTACCGGGTCAAAGTTCCTCACTCGAAATGAGAACCATTTGACGTAGCAGCGTCCGACATCCAAGAGGGTTTGCATGGCCAGGCCAGCACCCTCGAGAACAACATTCACTGCTGCGCTACCCTCCTTCGACCAAGGCTTACTCGCAATGCGGACGCCTTTAGTAAAGGCCTCTTTGGACATCTTGTCCTTGAGGTTCAACTCGTAAAGCTCAGCCATGAACTCGTCAGGCGAGATTACAGAGTGAACGCCCTGCACAACCACTTTCGGCCCCAGTCTCTCTTTCACGCTCACTTCAAGCCCCACCTCGCTGAATCTTGCGTTCCCCGCAATCTTCTTCCGCTCGGCAACGGATGGGGTGCGAATAATCGCTCCACCATCCCGCAGAGGTTTCACCTCATGCACACGCACACCTAGGGTAGGCCCTACCTCCTTCACTACCTTGTCAACCACGTCCTTGGCGGTCTTACCAGCAGTTTTGCTGCGCACGACCAAGGACCAGGTCTCGACTGGTCGAGGTATCTCCGGGGCAGACGACAATGTCGACACGGGGCCCCCCCAATGCACGGCTGCCGGCGAAACTCGCGTTTGGCCAACCGTCGCATTAAAGCGAACGGCCTCCAAACGCCCCTTGAGGCGCTCATTTTCCGCTATCAGCGAAAACAGCAGCTCCTCGTACTGCGTCGAGTAGTCTAGGATACTACTGACCAGTACCCCCGTCGTATACTCTAGGAGCGCACACTGCATCAGCTCCGCGCTAATCGCCTTCATTTTCTCAATCGGCGTTCCCTTCTGCTTCAGCGGCAGCACATTGCTCGCCGAACACGCAGCAATGGGCTCCTCCACAGCGGGAACACCGGCACTCACACTAGGCGTGCCCGAATTGCACGCCTCTCCTTTCTTTCTTGGCACTCTAATGGTAACCACGAGATTACCCTCCGAGCGCCGCCCATCCACATTCTTACCGGCTGAGTCCACAGCCGTCTCGGAAGTTGCCTTCCTCAACTGCTGCTTCGTCAGCACCCCCCTCTTACTTACCAATACGTCGTTGGACGCATCGGAGGATAGCGACGTGTCGTCATCTGACGACACCATCTCCGCCCCCTCCGCACCTCGCCCCGCAGTCTTCTTCTTGCGTGGCGGCATCACCGCACCTGCAATCTAATAATAGATTAAAGCACTCACACACACGTAAAAGCACAGATACGAAGCTCACACGCACACAGAAATTAACATTTTCGCAGAGCGAACGCAAATGCGTAAACAAGTGTAAGAACGAGCACTACTGATAAGCGCTTAAATGTAAACAAGATCCCGTTACTCAAAGCACCGTTATCTCTGTTTAACCGCGATAGCAAAGACACGTCCGTTCGTCACCAAGTCTCAACTCGTACTGATTGATAGGGACATTAAGTCGTTGTGTCTTACGTGAGCACCTGCCGTAATGGCTTAATCTCACTGTGCGAAGCACAGCCGCCTCTAGGCGGCCAGCTGATATCCCCAACAACAGCGCTGAGAGCCGAGGGCCGAGGGCCGAGACCGCCCCTGAACACCCAAACGCCCGTGGTACCGGATCAATCCTCCGGTCAGAACTCGTACCACTAAGGATACTTCCAGTTTTGCTCCATAAAGCCGGGACTGGTGACCCCCGAACGCAACTCAGCATTCCATTCACACACCCCCACATTCATACCCCCATCATACATTCAACATTCACCCAACTTCTTCACGTCTGAGACGTCGTCTGGCAAATGCAGCCCGTGCAAACTCACTCATTCTTCTTACCCCTTCACAAGTGGAGAGCACTTGACTTACGTCAAACCCACTATTACCCCGCGTTATCCCAAGCACACTTAGATCTCTCAGATCTGCATACAAAGGGCACTCACAGAGGACATGTTCCCATGTCTCTCCCACCCAGCCACAAGGGCATTCCGGGCTATCACAGAGCCGTCTTGAATGCAGGAATGCATTCAGCGACCCGTGACCCGTCAATAAAAATCCAAAACTCAAGTAAAGCCTGAAGTCTGGACGGTCAACAACAAATGTGACCTCCCGAATAAACCTATAAGTGACCCTCCCATTCTCGCTAGTGTCCCATCTGACCTGCCAGTCAGACAGAACACACTCATTTAATAATTTCTTACACTCACTAAGCCCTAAACTCTCCACATCCCTATCCGCTAACCATTCACCCTGCAGCAACGGCAGCCGCCTCTTGATCCTATAGCTCAGGCTTCGACGCCTGATCCCTAAGTCCAGAGGGGCTACTCCTAACAATACCTGCATTGACTCCGTAAAGACAGTACGGCACACAGGCAAACACCCCAACAACATAACACGCTGGCAAGCCAGCACATTCTTTCTGCCTACAACAGTCGAAACTACTCTACACCACACAGACGATCCATAAGTTGCGCAAGCAACAAATAGACTATCGTATATGATGCGAGCAGCCGATCTGCTGAGGCCCCAATCACTTCTCAAAATCCGACGCACTTGTCCAACCAAACTGAGCAATCGTCCTTTCGCATATGCGATAGGAGGAGTGAAACACATCCTCTCGCCAAACACAATGCCAAACACATACCTCAGGCTGACACTATTTAGTCTGACCATTGGAGGTCGACTACGTGACAATCTGCCCTTAAGAAACATTGTCACGGTCTTGTCCATTGCCAGACCGACGCCAACACTGAGACCCCACTCATACACAACTTGCAAGTACGCTGCCGCACTTGCCTCCACATCCGCTCGCGATTGCCCTTCAATCAAAATTAGCATGTCGTCCGCATACGCACAACACTTGCATAAACGCTCGAGCTGCCATAGCAAGGTATCCATCATGAGGTTCCATATAAATGGACCACAGATGGAACCCTGCGGGCAGCCACGAACAACATTCAGACTAACGCTTTCATTCCGACCTACAGCACACGCTCGTCTACCAGAGAAATAGCTCTCCCAAATAGCCAATTCCCGGCAGCCACATTCATTCAACCTCTCCAACACACTCGGCCAACTCAAGTAATCAACCGCCCCTTTAAAATCAACAAAGATGCCTAGAATATACCTGGAGTTGCTGGACTCAACGGAGTCACTTACAAATCTCCACGCATCTTCCACATATCTGCCCTTCCTAAAACCAAATTGCCGATCTGACATTTGGCTACTCACTCTCTCTTTAAGCCTTTCAACCATGACTCTTTCCAGCACTTTACCCAGCACCGGTAGGTGACTGATGCCCCGAAAGGAACGAGGATTGCTCCTGACCCTATCGGGCGACTTCAAGAGCACAATCACCTTTGCACACTTCCACTCATTGGGGAAATATCCCTCATTCATACACTTTCCATACATTACATTCATATAGTCTGGAATTGACTTCCAGACACTCTTACACATTTCCCCAGTAAAACCATCCATACCAGGTGACTTTCTCGACTTTAACATCGAAAAAGCCGCCTCCAATTCACTATCCAGGAGCGGGTCAACATCACTAACCACACTCGGTGGTAAGTTCTAATGATCCGCTCTAGGGAAGAACTCGTTCAGTAAGACATTCATACAATCCCTCCATGCCGTTAACTGAGTGTTACCGACACGGAGGCCACTTACATCCGCTTCCCTACGCCTACCTCTCACAACTTTATAAGCACGACCCCAGGGGTCGTCCTTATTGCGCTCCAAAAAGGAACGCCATTCATCCTCTTTCACTCTTACAAGCATTTGCTTGTACTCATTCATAACCTGGCTGTAAGCTAACCTAAGTTGGCCAGCGTTCTCAGCATTGGTGGATCTGGCCCTTTGAAATCGCTTCCTCAGAGACCGAACCGACCGACGCTTAACGCTCAACTCATGCGACCACCACTTCACTCATTTGAGGTTGACCTTTCGGTGCCTGTCAAACAAGCGATCATTCGCACAAGTCACCCACTTATTCACACACACCACCTGCTCATCCACATTCATTGTACTAATAGTGCTAAGCGGAACTTGCGTTGCCGCTTCACTCACAAATATCCCATGAAGGGGCCAATTCGCACCACAAGTGCGCCAGCGATTACCCCCATCCCTTTCACGCACGGTGGTGTAAGTGATGACAATCTCAATCGGATTGTGGTCACTCACACCGTGTCCACCCAGTACACTCCATTCAAAACCATACACTCTCGTTGCTGCCACATTCACAGAGTGACATCAATGTCACTCTGACCCATTGGACCCGCAAACGTGTACCACTCGCTGGGTTCGTTAACGACCCGGACATCCTGGGACACAGCCCACTCGGCCATCACCTCACCCCTAGAGCGGTTCAAATACCTAGATGCTCTAGATATCTTACTGAACTACAAAGGGGACGGTGCATTCGCGTCAATACCAAGGATGACGGGAACGCTACTAGCCAGTAGTAGCACCTCATCCATATACGCGATATACGGTTCGAGGGGATTCCCGAACTTACAGTATACGCTCACTACATACATTTTACCAAAATTGCCACTAAGGCTCACACACACACCCCAGTCAGTCGAATTCACAACAGTGCATTCGATACTGACATCATTCACAACGACAGCAGAATTGGCCCTGCTGTCAGGAAATACCCGCATACCCGCATACCCGCGGGCAATCCCCGTACGCAACCATTTGCCACATAGGGTTCCTGCAACAGGGCAACTACGCTGCCTCTTCCCACAATCATTCTACCCACATCACACATGACTGCATATGACCTCTGACAGTTCAACTGAAGAAGCCTGCTAGACATTTTAATGTTTAGCACTCGCTCGCGCCACAATTGCACTGTACACGGGGCAAGCTGGAGACATCATAAGATGCTCGGACGGCTTCCCCTTGAACGCACAATTGCGACAGTTCAATGCATTGCTGCACTGAGCCACGCGACGACCCATTTGGCCGCAGCGACGATAAACGTCTTGCTTAAGCCGGCATTCCGCATTCCTTATGGTCGAAGCCAAGGCAACGGTAGCAACCCACTACCGGGTCAAAGTTCCTCACTCGAAATGAGAACCATTTGACGTAGCAGCGTCCGACATCCAAGAGGGTTTGCATGGCCAGGCCAGCACCCTCGAGAACAACATTCACTGCTGCGCTACCCTCCTTCGACCAAGGCTTACTCGCAATGCGGACGCCTTTAGTAGAGGCCTCTTTGGACATCTTGTCCTTGAGGTTCAACTCGTAAAGCTCAGCCATGAACTCGTCAGGCGAGATTACAGAGTGAACGCCCTGCACAACCACTTTCGGCCCCAGTCTCTCTTTCACGCTCACTTCAAGCCCCACCTCGCTGAATCTTGCGTTCCCCGCAATCTTCTTCCGCTCGGCAACGGATGGGGTGCGAATAATCGCTCCACCATCCCGCAGAGGTTTCACCTCATGCACACGCACACCTAGGGTAGGCCCTACCTCCTTCACTACCTTGTCAACCACGTCCTTGGCGGTCTTACCAGCAGTTTTGCTGCGCACGACCAAGGACCAGGTCTCGACTGGTCGAGGTATCTCCGGGGCAGACGACAATGTCGACACGGGGCCCCCCAATGCACGGCTGCCGGCGAAACTCGCGTTTGGCCAACCGTCGCATTAAAGCGAACGGCCTCCAAACGCCCCTTGAGGCGCTCATTTTCCGCTATCAGCGAAAACAGCAGCTCCTCGTACTGCGTCGAGTAGTCTAGGATACTACTGACCAGTACCCCCGTCGTATACTCTAGGAGCGCACACTGCATCAGCTCCGCGCTAATCGCCTTCATTTTCTCAATCGGCGTTCCCTTCTGCTTCAGCGGCAGCACATTGCTCGCCGAACACGCAGCAATGGGCTCCTCCACAGCGGGAACACCGGCACTCACACTAGGCGTGCCCGAATTGCACGCCTCTCCTTTCTTTCTTGGCACTCTAATGGTAACCACGAGATTACCCTCCGAGCGCCGCCCATCCACATTCTTACCGGCTGAGTCCACAGCCGTCTCGGAAGTTGCCTTCCTCAACTGCTGCTTCGTCAGCACCCCCCTCTTACTTACCAATACGTCGTTGGACGCATCGGAGGATAGCGACGTGTCGTCATCTGACGACACCATCTCCGCCCCCTCCGCACCTCGCCCCGCAGTCTTCTTCTTGCGTGGCGGCATCACCGCACCTGCAATCTAATAATAGATTAAAGCACTCACACACACGTAAAAGCACAGATACGAAGCTCACACGCACACAGAAATTAACATTTTCGCAGAGCGAACGCAAATGCGTAAACAAGTGTAAGAACGAGCACTACTGATAAGCGCTTAAATGTAAACAAGATCCCGTTACTCAAAGCACCGTTATCTCTGTTTAACCGCGATAGCAAAGACACGTCCGTTCGTCACCAAGTCTCAACTCGTACTGATTGATAGGGACATTAAGTCGTTGTGTCTTACGTGAGCACCTGCCGTAATGGCTTAATCTCACTGTGCGAAGCACAGCCGCCTCTAGGCGGCCAGCTGATATCCCCAACAACAGCGCTGAGAGCCGAGGGCCGAGGGCCGAGACCGCCCCTGAACACCCAAACGCCCGTGGTACCGGATCAATCCTCCGGTCAGAACTCGTACCACTAAGGATACTTCCAGTTTTGCTCCATAAAGCCGGGACTGGTGACCCCCGAACGCAACTCAGCATTCCATTCACACACCCCCACATTCATACCCCCATCATACATTCAACATTCACCCAACTTCTTCACGTCTGAGACGTCGTCTGGCAAATGCAGCCCGTGCAAACTCACTCATTCTTCTTACCCCTTCACAAGTGGAGAGCACTTGACTTACGTCAAACCCACTATTACCCCGCGTTATCCCAAGCACACTTAGATCTCTCAGATCTGCATACAAAGGGCACTCACAGAGGACATGTTCCCATGTCTCTCCCACCCAGCCACAAGGGCATTCCGGGCTATCACAGAGCCGTCTTGAATGCAGGAATGCATTCAGCGACCCGTGACCCGTCAATAAAAATCCAAAACTCAAGTAAAGCCTGAAGTCTGGACGGTCAACAACAAATGTGACCTCCCGAATAAACCTATAAGTGACCCTCCCATTCTCGCTAGTGTCCCATCTGACCTGCCAGTCAGACAGAACACACTCATTTAATAATTTCTTACACTCACTAAGCCCTAAACTCTCCACATCCCTATCCGCTAACCATTCACCCTGCAGCAACGGCAGCCGCCTCTTGATCCTATAGCTCAGGCTTCGACGCCTGATCCCTAAGTCCAGAGGGGCTACTCCTAACAATACCTGCATTGACTCCGTAAAGACAGTACGGCACACAGGCAAACACCCCAACAACATAACACGCTGGCAAGCCAGCACATTCTTTCTGCCTACAACAGTCGAAACTACTCTACACCACACAGACGATCCATAAGTTGCGCAAGCAACAAATAGACTATCGTATATGATGCGAGCAGCCGATCTGCTGAGGCCCCAATCACTTCTCAAAATCCAACGCACTTGTCCAACCAAACTGAGCAATCGTCCTTTCGCATATGCGATAGGAGGAGTGAAACACATCCTCTCGCCAAACACAATGCCAAACACATACCTCAGGCTGACACTATTTAGTCTGACCATTGGAGGTCGACTACGTGACAATCTGCCCTTAAGAAACATTGTCACGGTCTTGTCCATTGCCAGACCGACGCCAACACTGAGACCCCACTCATACACAACTTGCAAGTACGCTGCCGCACTTGCCTCCACATCCGCTCGCGATTGCCCTTCAATCAAAATTAGCATGTCGTCCGCATACGCACAACACTTGCATAAACGCTCGAGCTGCCATAGCAAGGTATCCATCATGAGGTTCCATATAAATGGACCACAGATGGAACCCTGCGGGCAGCTACTTGTACGACCCGACTAATTTCTTCCCTGCTTTATA